>CAJVPP010002096.1:0-16356 GCA_910592005.1 Funneliformis mosseae
TAAGTGTCATGTAAACGCAATTTGTTATTGCGGTCATATGACTTTACTAGCATTAATTCACGTTATGGAGGGTGTGCGGATACTTTTGTCCACCCTCTATAGTTGTGATCTTTAAATTAATATTTTTATAATTTTTATATAGGTAATAACTTGAAATCAAAATGCTATGAGAATTAGCTATAAGAAAGAAAGTCATTAATAGAGATATAATAAGACAGAAGAAAAATTTTATGATTTATTTTATTAAAAAACGTAGTAAATAAGCTAATAGTAAAATATTACAGAATGAGAAATTTAAGAATTTAAAACTATATTTTATATATATTATTTTTATTTTAGATATTATTCTAAGATGATTATTAACTAATATGTATCATACTAAACATCATATAATTTATAAATATGAAAAAAAAATAAAGTGTTTTTCTTAATATTTGTATATTATATACTATAAAAAAAAGTGTTTTATATAATTCTCTAAATTTATGATCTGAAATTATTAAACTTTTGAAATATATATATATAAGTTTTATGTTATCGTCATAGTATTGATTCCTTAAATTTCTAAAATAAATCACTGACAATCAATTTTAAAATTTTATTTTTTTAGCATCAGAAAAAGTTGATCATAAATTTTTTGGAAGCTAAATTAAAATATAGTGTAAATAATTTTATTTATAATTTTTTTTGTTTATAGTTAAGTAAAATCTTTTTAATAAATACTAATAAATTAATTTTTTGGTATACTGTATATTCGTTAATTATTAATAAAAAATAAATTGATATTGAAATGAAAATTATTTTTTTAATAAATTAAAAACTAGACATAATGCTATATAATAAAGAGTATTACCTCAATGAATAAATAATCCATATACTATAATAATAAATTTATATTTGTCACATGACTAGATATTCATACAACTTATATTAAAGTTGAAAAAAAGGAAATAAAAGGATAAAAACTGAATTGTCTATTTTATTAGTTTAAAGAATTACTGCTTTCATTATAACATTAATTTGGTTTAAATATATTTTTAAAAAAGTAAAAAAAAAAAAAAAAAAATCCAATAAAAATTACATATATAATAAAATAATTTAAAAAAGGCTCAAAATTTAAATAATTACAATTATGAATATTATTATTATAAGATAATGCATGAGATTTTTTAGCCAGTTATCCTCTTCTCAAAATGAATTTACACATTCTGTGAAAAAATTATCGCTTGTAAAAAATATGATATTCTATAATATAGATTATATACTGATTATGATGATCTGAATAAAAATACCCATGTTAAACCTAGGTTAGTTATTAACTTTATGAAGTTTAGATAGTAGTGACTTATTAATTCTATATATCTAATTTCTCCAAAGCATGAGAGTAAGAAATAACACCCTTATTTATAACTTCTAAAGCATAATATCAGCAGATATTCAATATTACTCATAACATTTTTTTTATATTGTTTATAATAATTCCATTTATTATTATTATTACAAAAAAAATTATCTAAAAAGAAATTTTTGTTTAAATTTTTTTTTAAAATAGCAAAGTTTTAACAGGTAACAAATATTTTAATAAGTGGCAAATATTTAAACAGATAGCAAAATAAATATCAAAATTCTTAATATTTTTTAATTACTCTTTCAAAATATAATTCCTAATATTTCTAAATAAAATAGGCAGTATAATTTAATTTATTATTTACCATAATTATGTAAAAGTACTAATTTATTTTCAAGAACTATCATAAATGACTGGATACAGTATTTAATCCACTCATTTGAAAAAAAAAAAGTGAAAATAAATAACAAAATATAACAAATAAAAATCTCATATAGTAATAATAGCTTGATTAACTAGTTTAAAGTAAAATTGACTGAATGATTCCTTTTGATAATAAGTTTAAATTTATTATATGATTTGTGGTATTTCATAAATGGGTTATCAAAAAATACAAAATTTTAATTTTCTAATTGACTAAACTGATATAATACCTATTTATTAGATATTTTTTATCATCACAAAATATACAAAATTTTCTTTGAAATGATTAAGGTAGTGTAATTTTTTATTTTTCAGATTTAATATGTATTTTTTATTGCAAAATGGAATTCAGAAAAAAAAATTTAATTACTATATGATGGAAAATCATGAATTAATCATTAATTTATATTTATATTATATTAAAAGTAAAATTTTGTCTTTCAAATATAAAAAAAAAGAAATTTGAATAATTTATCCAAAAATTTATTATTATTTGTAGAAGAATTTATTTTAAGTAATTGTTTTATATTTGAATATGAAAGAATTGAAATTCTATTGCAATGCTTTTTTTTACTTGAAAAAAAGGTTAGTTAATTAGCTTACATCTATGCCATTTAATATTATATCTCATTTTATCAACTTTTTTTACATATAGATTAATTAAGTCTTTAAAACAAACCAAAAATTTGGATTAAAAAAAACCCCAAATCTTTGATGTAATTGAGCTTGTTAAACTATTCCTATAACAGAATTAGGATTTTTAGGTAAAGCTATCTGATAAATGCTACAAGTTATCCTTTTCTGCAGAATAAACAAAAATTTTACATTAAGCATATTAACGTTAACATCAAATTCAAATTTAATTAATTAAAAATAATTACCATAATGTTAACATTGTATATATTGTATATTTTTAATTATCATTATCATTATTTTAAAAAAAAAACATAATAAAATATGATCTATTTTCCTAAAATTTTTCCAAATATTATTTTTATCATCACCATTATTTAAAATTTGTAAATATAATAATAATATAATAATAAAATAATAAAAATATAACCTATTTTCTTAAATCCCTGAAATTATCCTAAATATTCATCATCATTATATCACTATTTATTCAAAAAATATAAATATATATATTAGGCAATCAACTTTCTAGTTCTTTATTTATTAATAATGCTATAAAAGAACTGATATTTTCACATTATTCAACTTTAAGTAAAGAATCGATTCAAGAGAAACAAATTCATTAAGTTGCTTTAATGATTCAACATCAATTCCATTTCCTTGGTTAAGAGAAGAAACCGAGTCTCACAACTACATCTTATATAAAATCTTATCTGCAAAATAATTTTCCGATTACAAATTTAGCATAAGTTATATAAAACATTGCAAAATATTAACTCATTAATATTAATATCATTTTCTTTTTATATTATTGGAGTCAAAAAATATGCACCTGATATCATGTGACTAAAAAAATGATCATATAAAAAACGATATAAAAAATTACTTAACGAAATTTACAATTATGAGGGTTATAATGCGTCATTAGTTAAAAAGTGAGGTTGCACAAATTGCACAAATTACACCGAATTTTTGTATTAAACTTTACCGTCATCGTTATCAAATTTTTTTTTTTGTTTGGGTAACACGCAAGTTCGTTGAAAAAATATAATTGGCTGATCAAATGTAACTTATTTAGGCAGCTTAGAAATTATGTTTGAATAGTGCTCCTCGTATTGTTCTACAGGATTATCTAAAATGAGGCTATAACAATGCTAAATCTTTGAATTTTTTTTTTGTTTCTTGTGTGAATGTTTCGATTGTAACTAAATCGGTCCAACAATATGTATAAATCAGTCGACAATAACAAAATATTTATTTAGTATTTAAAAGACTTATATTATAAGCCCTTGCTTCACCCTCACTCATCTTTGATAATTTTGAGTGGTGAATTTTGCTGTTATTTCAAAGTTGAGAACCGCAAATCCATCGAGTCGATTTACGTCATAAATTATACATCGAACATGAATGAAAAAACTAGTATCATCCTTTTTGGACCAACTGGGCAAGGAAAATCCTCAATTGCTAACATGTTGATACAAGGTGACATTAGTCACAAAGAAAATAAATTCGTAGTTAATGATGGTGTTGTTGGTGCGAGTGTTTCGATACAATGCAATGATACTATGGATAACGTGAGTTCTTATATAGAGCGTAAAACTAATGATGAATTTATGATTTACGATACGATAAGAGTAGGTGAAGCTTGTTCTGGTAAGGTTTCGCAAAAGAAGACTGTCAAAGAGATAAGAGATTATTTTATTACTCGTCAGTTTCCGCTCAACTATATAGCTTTCGTTAAAAAGAAAGGCAGAATTACCGAAGAAGATCTTAAAATGTTCAACTTATTTAAAGAGATCTTTGCGGGAAACGAGAAAAATTTCATTATCATTATCACTCATAGTAGTCAGAAATGGGTCGAACAAAACTCAGAATCATTAAAGAAGAATTTTAGAGAAGATTATCCGATTATTCCGGTCGATTTTCCTTGTAGTGAAGATGATGATGATGCTGTCATTCAACGAAACAAAAGAGTACAAAGTCAGAGCCTGCAACATTTAACATATAAGCTTTCTGAATTAAAATACAAGAGTATTATTCTTCAGGTTCGTAGCCCGATCCAGTCGACCGAGGACGACATAGCTCAAGTCATTTACTTCATACCAGTAGCTGGATCGGCATACCAACTGATTTCTTCTGGTGTTTATTATGGGGTAGGAGAGACAGATTTGGCAAAAAAACGATTTAAAAATGGAGTTTTCAGGGCTGGTCTCGACTTTGTGATGGTTAGTGTTATTGGAAAAGTAATATTTTCAAAAGGATTCGTACATTTATGGTAGCTGCACTAAAAAAATTAAGAAATCCACGTTTCTTTAAAAGTTCTATTTATACTGTTGTATTCAGCTATATGATAAATAAATTTTTGCACTACCCTAAAATACACATAATGATATATATAAAAGCTTATAAATTATTGACTACAGCTAAATGGATTTGTTAAAATTAAATTTTTTTTTATCTTAAATTTAACACCATAGTAATATCTATGTAAAAATTTATCATTGGTTTTATCGGCATCATTGACTGATCAAATGTAACGTTCATAGGCAGATTAGAAATTTGTTGAATAGACCTCCCGCGTATTGTTCTTCGGATTATCTAAAATGAGGCTTAATAAAGGATTCTTCCAGCTTTATGGAGTACAATCCTAAATCTTACAAAAGTGTGTTCTATTATGTTTTATTTTTTTGTTTCTCGTGTGAATCGGTCTAGCAATACGTATATATCGGTCAAACAATGACAAAATGTTAAAAGTATTTAAAGACTTTGTTTTCTTAAGCTTTTGTATCCCACACTCTAAAGTAGTGGTTTTTACAAAGAAACCGATTTATATCGCTCTAAAGATATTTGTTTATTTACGACATAATTTAAATATCGAATATGAGTGAAAAAACTAGTATAATCCTTTTTGGACTCACTGGGCATGGAAAGTCCTCTATTGCAAACATGCTGATTCAAGGTGATATTTACCATAATAGAGACAATTCGTTTAAAATTAATGACAAGGTGGGTGGTGCGAGTGTTCAAATACAAGGTTGCACCAATGACAAATTCATTGTATACGATACGATTGGAGTAGCTGTAACAAGTGTTGGAAATGTTCCGCATAAAAAGGCAGTTAAAACAATAAGAAATTATTTTTCTATATGTGAGGCGCCACTCAACTATATAGCTTTCGTAGTGAAGAAAGGCAGAATTTCTGAAGAAGTGATGCAAGTGTTCAAAATATTTAAAGAGATCTTTAAGGATAGTGAGAAAAGTTTCATCATCATTATTACTTGTAGTCGACCGAAATGGATCGATGAAAACATAGGAGATTTAAGGAAGTATTTTGAAAATTATCCAATTATTCCGGTCGATTTTCCCTTTGAAGAAGAAGATGATGATGATGGTATTGCTGCCATTCATCAAAATAGAAGAAGAGAAAGCATTCAACGTTTAACTGATAGGCTTTCGTTTTTAAATTATAAGGGAAGTAAACTTCAGGCCCTTAGTTCATTCCAGTTTGTGGAAACAAAGTTGCAAAAGTTGTTTATTTTGTACCAATCGCTGGCGAGACATACCAGCTGATTTCTTCTGCTGTTTACTATAGTCTTGGAAAGGAAAATTTGGCAGATGAACAATTGATAAAGGGAATATCCGGAGCTATTGCTAGTATTATTCTGTTATAGTTACAATATGTAATATGTATATTCAGCTACTTGACTAAATAAAATTTTTTAAGCTTTACATGTATTGTACCTGTTGTTAAATATTCCACGTCCGCGTCATAATAAAAGAAGAAATGTAAACATATATATTTAACAATTTTACTTTGTACAATTTTGTTGTCATCGTTCACCTAAACATGTGCAGTCTTTGTACAGACAATTATTCTTTCTCAGCACTCCTTCAAAACTTTTCAAAATAATACAAATATACAAGATTTTGATAATTGGAGCCGAATATATTTCCTCTTTTTTGATTTTATTATTTAATTTTTTCTTCCTTAGGCTTTTGGATCTTTTCAGGAAGTGCATTTTTGATATTTTCAATAATCTAACATACAAAGAAATATGCTATGACAGTGGGTCTTTGAGCAATTTAATTTCTAATTTAGAAAAATTAATTCAAATAAAGTGACAATTAGCACACAAGCACAATCCATCAATAATTTGTTGAATACTGTTGCCGAAATACATTTCGTGATAATCTTGATTATAAAATTTTCAAATTTGTATCCGAATGGGCTCAACAAATACAACTTTAATTCCGACCAAGGTTAGTCCAGATAATATTTATAAAAGTCAATTGTCATTTCAAAATGTTAACTTTATTTAAAATATAGTTTAATACTATGTCAAGTAAATTCATTATTACGAATATTCAACAATTAGTACATAGGGAATATTGTCCGAATTTCGATTCTGATTTATAAAGTGTTTTATCTAATTGATTATTTGAGCATATTATTGTATTCGGTTCTTACGTTTATGTATTTATAACAAATTTGTTGAATAAAATGAAGCAATCACGACAATATATTTATTTAATAATACCAATTAATCAGTGTTGCCTCAACGTCGGCGCTCTACACTTTTCCGCAATGTCAATATATAAATAAATGTTAAATCACTAAAAATTACTAAAATTGAACAAATACAAAATATAAAAATAAAGTAATAAGAAAATCGGATTTTAAAAATAACGAAGTTACAAATTTTCGCTCGAGTTGTTTTAGGATTTCCAATTAATACATATAAAAAAATTAATTAGGCATTGTACCAACCTGTAAAAATGATCTACAAAGGACTAACTGCAATTCAAATCTATAAGTGAAATTATGATGTTTTCGGGCGGAATTGTTCTCGGGATAGGCAATTTGAAAGTCAGGTTCTTTTATTTGTATGATGTTGAGAGTAGCCATATCGGTCTAACAGTATGCATAAATCGGTCTACAATATAGTAATTTCTTGTTATAATTTACGGTATTCAAGTAGAAAGCCTCTTATCACTTCGTAAACAACGTGGCTCACAACAAGCTTCCTAATCAGTCGCTTTGTAAAAATAAATAAATTATTTTTATCAGTCCAATTGATTGATCACAAAATTCCAGTTTTATGGACGTACAATGCGTAAATCTTACAAAAGAATGTGTTCTTTATATTTCTCGTGAGAATGTTACGAGTGTAACTATATCGTTCTAACAATATGTACATATCGGTACACAAAGTATTTAAAAGACTGTTTTCTAAATCTCTGTATTCCCTCACTCGTCTTCGAGTAACATAAAGTGGTGAAATCTGGCGCTTTATTCCGTTATTTCAAAAAAAATAGAAAAGTTGAGAACCGCTCTAAATCCGTTTAGGAGACGTTTTTTAGCCGAGATTTATACCATTCTGAAGACTTTCTTGATTTTGCGACATAGTTTATATTTTGAATATGAGTGAAAAAACTAGTATCGTCCTTTTTGGACTAACTGGGCAGGGAAAGTCCTCTATTGCAAACATGCTGATTCAAGGTGATATTTACCATAATAAAGACAATTCGTTTAAAATTAATAACAAGGTGGAAGGTGCGAGTTTTCAGATACAATGTTGTATGAATAACGAATTTATAGTATACGATACGGTTGGAATATGTGAACCAGATACTGGAAGTGTTCCGCATACGGAGGCTGTCGAAAAATTAAGAAATTATTTTTCTACATGTGAGGTGCCACTCAACTATATAGCTTTCGTTAAAAAGAAAGATAGATGGACCGAACAAGATTGTAGTAACTTCAAAATATTTAAAGAGATCTTTAAGGAAAGTGAGAAAATTATCATCATCATTATCACTGAATGTAAACAGAAATGGGTTGATGAAAACATAAATACATTAAGGAAGAATGTTGGAACTTATCCGATTATTCCGGTCGATTTTCCTTTTGAAGATGCTGAAGATGAAGATGATGTTGTATTTCAAGAAAGAAAAAGAAAACAAAGTATTCAAATTTTGACTGAAAGTCTTTCGCGTTTAAATTACAAACCTATGAAACTACAAGTACTTAGCTCGAACATGACTTTCGAGACTAAAGTAGATAAGATCCTTGAAATCGTACCAGTAGCTGGATCGACGTACAATCTGATTTCTTCTGGTGTTTACTATAAACTCGGAAAGCAAAACTTGGCAGAAGAACGGTTTATAAATGGAGTTGAAGGGGCTGTTTTGGATGCTATGAGTTTTGGTATTGGTACAGTAGCTTCAAGTTCCGGTAAGGTTGTAACTGCAAATGCCGGTAATGTTGCTACTAATATTGCTGGAGAAAATGTCGGTAATTTAGGTAATTTAGTTAATCGAATTGGTGTTGTACCCGATACAGTAGCAGCAGCTACTAAAGGTATGAAAACAAATATTTTATCAAAAGTTGGAAGTTCGCTTTCAAAAACCATTTTATGAAGTATTTGTTATCAATTTAGCAAAACATATTTTTTTTTAAAAAAAAAACAGTTGACGCGATTTTGATTAATAAAGCATTTATTCGAAACGATGGCTTATTTTTACATTTCGCTGCCAAACCTTTGCAATTAATAAAGAACATATATTTTCTGATACATAAATTATTTAATTTATGAGTTGTTTTCCTCAACGCATTCATCACCTTTACAAATTGCAAAGTTTTGCTTTGATTTCAGAATTCCTAAAATGCCGATCAATTTGCAGTTCGAACAAGTGATACAAAAATTTTACAACCGGAATTAACGCTATTGCATTGCTATAATATCATTCCATTTTTGTATGTTGGATTATATTTGACAAAATGAACCAAAAATAAAAATTTTAAAAAAAAAATCAAAAATGTCTAATGCTTCTGAAGTGATCAAAATCCTTGGAAAAAAAAAAATAATTAAATCAAAAGGGCAATTGTCCAAATCTATCAATGAAATTAAAAAAAAAAAATTATCGTTATAAGTTAGAGAGATAATAAAAGAAAATACATACTGCGTTTACTTCTGAAGAAAGACAACTCGAAATATGAATCTGCAAAAAAAACCAAATAATTGCAGCACGCAGCGCTTAAAAAAAAAAAATAATGATAATAATTTGATTAAAGAAAAATTTTACCTATGCAATCTGAAGAACCATCTCGAAAGAAATCTTGTAAAAATATTAAAACTAGAGAAAAATAAAGGCCTTACCATGGTATAATTGGGTTCGTTTTCTTACATTACAGAAATTGAATTTTTTTTTTTTATTTTTTTCTTTTCTTTAACGTATTAAATCAATATGTAGGTATGATTTTTTTTCTTGCATTCCTTTTTTACTTTAATTTATTAATTATTTTTCTAAATTTTATTTTTTTTTTTTTTTTAGGTTATTTAGTGACAGAGGTCGGTACCGTAAGGTTTCTATTATTATTATTTTATTAACTAGGGTTTTTCTCTTTATTTTGGATTTTTTTTTTTAGGTGATTTCTTATAAATTTTTTAATATTACTAAAATTGATAAAAAGGCATGATTTGATTTTTACAAATAGATGACAATTCACTTTTGTGATGACATGAAGAAATTTTAGTGTACATTATAAGTTTTCAATCCTTATCTCGATCCTTTAATATTACTTTTATTACGGCTAAATACATCGTCAAATAATACGATAATGAATAATGGGATAAGCCAATTAAATTATAAAAATATTATAAAGGATATAAACTTGAGAAGAAATATATAATAATTTAATGTGGTATCAAAAAAAAAGAGGTGATCTCCCAAAAACATCTTTTTCGATCACATTTTGTGAAAATGCTGTAAATGAGGCGCGCTAAAGTCCGGATAAAATATTTATCTAGTACAAAATCGGACACAACATAATAATTTCGGTTGGAATCGAAAGATCGTGTTCAAAGAAATCAGGTTTATAATTTTGGTCTTTATTAAAACTCATTTGATATTTCTAGTCCTAATTAACAAAAAATACCATCACATCAAATAAATTATAAAATTGTAAGTCACATAAAAAATACTAACTTCTGGTTGATTAAATTTCTAAAACCTAATTCGTGGCAATCTTTAACCAAGTAACGAATAGATTAGTGTGTTGCTGTACTCTTTATTCACAGAGTATATAATCATACGATTAAATCAAAAAAGAAGAAAAAAAAGAAAATTACAATTAAAATTAAAATTAAATCGATAATTATTGTTAACGATTGTACCTCCGTCGGTTTGTCAGAAGCGCCTTAGATTTTGATCTTGTGAAGTAACATCATCTAAGAAGGAAAAATTTATTAAGAGCTTGAAGGTTGATTTTAATATAGGTGCGTAAATTACCTACAAAAAGACACCAAAATTCTTTATTAGTTTTTGGTAATGAGCTAAAGTATTTTCAAATAGGTATCGGAATAAGCATAACTAGTATAAATGTAATGTTAAAAAATCTCATAACAACATTCAAATGAAGCAATTATTCAGATAAAAAAAAAAATATTAATTACTCTTATACTTTATGCTGTAACCGTAACCGTGTTAGCTCTTCAATAGGTAAATATAGAATAATTTCATCGTCTAAGGCTGAACTTTCAAAACTTACATTTATTTACGTTAAAATATGTTGCGATAAGTGCACGAAAAGTCCATTCCTTCTATTCATACTTCCAATAAGTGTACTTATAATAAGTATGGTCTTTTCACCAGATACTACTATTGTTTAGTTGGTGGTGACAGTTATTTCAAGGAGACGCGGCATGTTGGACCTTGTTTTTATAGACGCCTCTAAAATTCCAAAATTCCAATATTGCAAAGTTTATAGAAAATGTTTTTTGTAAAAAAAAGGGGGGAATTGAATAAAAAAAAAAATGTGAAATTGTGTACAGTAGCAGCTGAACCCGCAACATGCCGTTTTTTCGCACCATGCCACGCGTTGTTACTACTATACCAATTCATCACTGATGTTAATTTACATAAAAAATTAAATAATATAAACTAGATTGCATAAAACATGTGATGTGATTAATCGTCATATTTTTTTTCTATTGTATTTTACTATATACAGTATCACAGTCGAATTTGCCCATTATAATAAAACGTTTAAAAGATTTTAAGCTTCTTTTTTCCCACTACAAACGACACAAGGCTAATAAAAAATGTTTAGTGACGGACCTTATTAACGCTTATTTTATTAGACGCCAACAGTAAGGAAGGACAAAAAAAGCATATTTGATTGTTTCGTAATTTGATTTTCTATCTTTTTTATTTCTTTCTTTATTTTCTTACAGCACAAATCAGGTAACAAGGGGAAACGTGCGGTTGGAGATTGACGTGAAGTACTTGATTTAATTGCAGTTAACAGTATTGGGATTTAAGACGATAATGCCACCCAAGCATATCGTCAAACGGAGAATTGGTTACCCTTACCATGGCAGATGTAATTGAGAATATGGTACTGAGAACTTATCGATTATTTGTGAAGGAGGGACATTAAAATCAAGAGCGGCATTTTGATATATTGTGAGAATAAGAAATTACTGGTATTTCATTTGTCAAATTAACCGAAAAAGATTTTCAAGATTGGGAATCCTTTAGGGCCAGCAAAAATTCTCGCAGAATTTATCGAGGATATTAAAAAGCAAAACTTGAGAGGCATGCTTGTTTTTTTCATTAGTGTCTGCTTTTTCTAGTGTAGGAATGCCCTTACAGATTACTCGCAGAAAATAAGATGTAATACACTCACTGAGCTTTCACATTTAGTACGAACCTTTTATTTATTCTTTAGCATCGATGCCTATTAATATTCCCGTGATTTCGTCTCTAAGTATTGTATCAAATTTCTAC
The DNA here is from genome assembly GCA_910592005.1 of Funneliformis mosseae. Classification (NCBI taxonomy): domain Eukaryota; kingdom Fungi; phylum Glomeromycota; class Glomeromycetes; order Glomerales; family Glomeraceae; genus Funneliformis; species Funneliformis mosseae. Next base: position 12,197 of record CAJVPP010002096.1, read on the forward strand.
CTCAAGTATTAAGGTACTATATGAAATTTTCTTTCACTCCAGTTTTTGAGAGAAATTTCCAAGTAATATTTGCTAGGCAATTTCGACGGGCGTCGAAATCAGAGCCTGTCAAAACCTGTCGAAACCTATCGAGAATCAACAAAACCGAAAGTTTTAGACTTTTGCTAGTATGAGATTAGATTTTGCCTTACAACCTTAGTTTCAAGTGTTCATATTCCATTGCATCATGGGACTTTTCCAATATTCTACATTTCGAAGATTACGTGATAAGGAGAGGATTGGCGAGAAAGGATATAGATGAGAAAACAAAAATATGACATCAAATGTGAAGTCTACAGTTATGGTATTTTTCTTTTGGAAATTGCGGTATGTAAGATACCATACGATGCATTTGATGACTTTATATAAATTTCAAAAATATACTAGATGGGTATCGGAAACCTTTTACTAACCCTGGTATTCCAGATAAATATCAAAATCTCGTTCATGATGCTGTCGATCTGAATCCAGGTCTTCAACCCATGTTCTCAAAAAGGTTGATAGATCTTCAGCATGTCTATAAGAATGTACGAAAAATGTCTGGTACAGAAATGATTGATTGAAGTTCATTCAATTATTTGTCAATTGACAAGGCGGTTGAGAAGCATCTAAAGAACAATATGAAAAGCAGACATTGTACAAATATTTCGATGCTTATGACAACTTGGTTAATCCAAAAGCAAAGCTTGTTACATTTCAAAAGGTTGGTCTGACTTTACCTATTCCCAAAAAGAAAAAGATGCGATAGCCATTTAACATTTTAAGGAAGCCACAAATTATGATGAGGATTTTCCTGATGCACAACTTCATTATGCAGGATATTAAAAGAACATTAAAGAGACAGAAAAATATCTTCTCAAAGCGGCGAAAAATGATAATGTTGTGGCTGTGTTTAGTGTTTCTACTTATTATTTCTCTCAAAATCAAAAAGAGTTGGGTAATTATTATTTGATAAAGGCTACTAATAGAAAACATGAAGGGGCAATTCAATTTTGTAAACGAATAATATCAACTATTAACTCATTAGATTGGATTCATTCGTTATCAAATTTTTCCAAATATTTATTTATTTATTTATTATTTATTGTACAGTTTAAGATTTTCCTAAAAATTTTTTTAATAATAAATTGATGTACTTTTATTACAATCTCTTATAATCTCTTATCTCGCTCTTTATAAATATATGACGAATATCATTTTACAGTGACAATTTATATTGATTCAGTTATTATAAACCCATCGATTATTTTATTAAAAATGATGTGTTAAATTCGTAATTTTATTAATTGATTCGCCCACAACATGATTATATGTAGAACATTTAGCAAATTTTGCAGCAATTAATTCTGAATTTAATAATGATCTACAATTACAGCCAGCATTAATGAAAGTTCTGGCTGGCATCTATAGAAAATAAAAAAAAAAAATTAATAAGCTACATAATTTTCCTTCGCAAATGTCGAGATCGTACGTGAGGAATAATGTTATATTTAAATCTCGATTAAGTATGGCAAAGCTGCAATCTTTAACTTTCACGTATCATATTTCGAAACTTTTATAGTGTTTTTGCAAACTTCAATAATTTTAAGTTATAATATAATTCATTTTTTAACATTGGAAGTTGATGATCAATTTATCACATTATAATCAATCTAATATTCGTCAACTTTCTTAGCATAACTACCAAAAATTATTAGCACGTGATCAATTTTATTGATCATACCTAAAAATAGTTAGATTAATTTTTAACGAAACTTAACACAAACTTTTTTCAGCACTTAAAATTATACTACTTATAAGTATTATTACATACTCTACAATTTTGCTTAGAGATAAAAAAGAGATTTCAAACGCATTTTTTGACTTTTATATTATATTTTATAAAAGATAATTCCACTGAAAAACAGTATTCATAATCACTATTTTCTTATTAAGTAAACTTGTAAAGAAGGCAAAATTACGTATAGGATTTAATTTTTAGGTTTTATTTAAAAAAATAGAATAAAGAAAAATTTTCGTTAAGCTTGATAGTCTATTTTTAGAAATGATCAGCAGAAATTGATCACGTGTTGGTAATTTTTTAGTGGTTATGCTAAGGAAATCATATTCGTTAGAAATGTCACATGAGTTGACGATCATTAATATCTTCCCCAGTATCACCAATAAAAAATCACTTTCATGTGATCATATAAAAAATATTTGTTGCATCATACCCTCCACTTTTCATTTTTTACTAAATATTCTAAGGGCTTAGAATTTTTTCAGTGTGTAAAATCATATTCGTCATATCACTATTCATCACATACATAATGCCTTAACTCATAGTTAATACTATAACTCTGACCAAAAAGTCACGTGAAAGTGATTTTTTGTTAGTGATTATGGGGTAGTTATCATTAATAAATAAAGTTTATGTAACATATCATGCTAGTCAATCTTTAAGTAAATTAAGCTATACATTTAAATAATAAAAAAGAAATTTACCTTTATTCTTCTTTATATGCTTTTCAACACATTTTTATAATTTTTTTGATTATTTTAATATTTAAATTAAAAAATATTATTATTTAAACTTTACACTCTTTTTTCTCTACATGTTGATGATTGAACTTTTAAATATACTTAAAAGCTTATAAATATCACACAAATATATGTATTTCATAGCTAATTTTCATTTTATATAAAAAAATTTGACATTTTAACTGCCAATTTTATAAAAATTGCAAAATTTCATTTTTGTATATATGATAACAAGGTAAAGCATAAATTAAATCAAGAATAACTTGTTTATTTAAATTTGTAAATATTATACAATAATTATGAATCTATTTGATTTAATTAATACAATAGTTTCATTAATTATATACCCTTTTTTTATTCTATTCAGCTCTAAGTAATTAAAGCATTTCATCATATATATGGCTTGGAATCTTATCATAAGCTAACAGATGTTCTAGTATTTACTTTTTATGCATAAGTAATTTTCTTCATCTTTAAAAGTCTAATTGTTATAATCATCAATATGTAGCTAAAATAGCAGATGTATAAGAGAATTAGGTATGATTTAAGTTCACATACTCAAATTAATTATTATTTTATCATGCCTTTATATCTCCCTTTCAATTCTCTTTACTTCCTTTATATTTTTCTTATTTTAGCATAGTTTTTGTATTTTATTTGATAAACTTCTAATACGTATTTTTTCTGTTTATTTTAAGGTTCACTTTTTATCACATCTTATTTGTAAATTATTTGTATTTGATTCAAGCCATTTTTATAACATGTAAGTAATTTTTTGTATTTTTATTTATATATTTCAGGTGGCTTAAGATCTTTAAAAATCTGATGTAATAATAGATCTGTTATATTAAAAATTATAATTAAATCTTCTATTAGTTTCTATAAAATTTTTCTTCTGAAATTGACAGCTTGTTTACTTTGAGAAATTGAAGTATTCTTAAGGTATTCATTTAGAAGTAAATTAACTCTTTTTTTTTTGATTGAGTTACTTTAATATTTGCTTTTAATTTCTTTTTATCAATAATATTTTTGCTAATATTTTGTTTTATAAAATGAACTTCAAAAATCTTAAATACTTATTAAACTAAAATAAACAGGTTTTTGATTTTTATTTTCATTATTATTGATATTCTTTGATATTTTAAATACTCTAATATATTATAAAATTTTATTCAATTTGGACATTTAGTTAAAGTAAAAAGATGTTGAATAATAGTTACTACATAATTTGATTTATCTGCACTTAAAAGAAGAGATAATACTGCAATAAGAGCATCTTATTATAAATTATGATTTTTAATTCTCATTTCTATATAGTATGCTTTTCATATTCTAGCATATTAATAATAAAATAAATTTTTAGCAAATTAATTGATGTCAGTATTTTTTTTCATTATTTTGAACAAATTAAGATTTTTTTTTTGTAAATATATTAATTGAGATCCTAACTGTTATTCACAAAAGATCTAAGACTTTAGATATTATTTAATAGTCAACAGCTACTTTAAACTTATCTAAAAATTAAACATCTGGTTTTTTTTAAATTTAAAAACTCATAATTAAAGAATAATACAATTAGAACTAAGCAGAAATTTTTAAAG
>CAJVPP010002097.1:0-16355 GCA_910592005.1 Funneliformis mosseae
GAATTGAACCACCGGTTGCTGTACCATTATTTGGCTTAGGTGTTGGGAGAACTTCAGTTTCCATAAATTCGTCAAAAAGTTCGTCTGCCCAATGTAATTTAGGTTTATCGTTGGGGGGTCATAGGGAGAGGTATTGTTATTATTCTTAATATGATTTTTATTGCTTGGTGGTGGAGGTGGAGGAGGTCTCCTTTTCGGTCCTTCTTGCGGATTAGTAACTTGTTGTGGGGTTCTGGCCACGTGCGCAAATGAGATATGATCACGAACTGCTCCTCGTAATGGAGTTCTTTTTGGTGCTGTATAATTATTAAACTGGGCTGGTTGGAAACGCTGGTAGAGGTTTTGCATATTGCGGTCTTTGGGGGATTGACGACGTCTCGGGCATGTAGTAGCATTATGATGTGCTGACGAGCAAACTGCACATAATTTGGCTTTCGGGTCAGTCCACTCTAATTTCTTGTTGTTCAAAGTGAGATTTTTTATGTCCAGCGTAGCTTGAACATTTTCTTTGTTAGTGAAGTAGAAGAAAGCATGTTGTAGATAGTTGTAATTCAAACGAGTTCTGGGGATAATCTACGCAGAAGCTGCGACCATGTTGCCAATATCGTGGAGGTCACGTGGTGTGATATTGTGAGGAAGATTCGTAAGTTTCGCTGAAAAGGCGGAGCGAGCTTGAATTTCATTCCTGGAAAGACTGCAGGGATAGTATCGAATCATATCGTTAAGGAGATAGATCCCATCCCCCTTTTTCAATAGTTCAAAGTTTGCCTTTTCGTCAAAGGTGATGGTAGCTCATTGCCAAAGGTTCCTGGTTTCCATAGTAAAACGAACGATTTTACTAAATTTGGAAAATAATTTTCTTAGTCTTGTTTCGGTAGCATCTAAAGGGATTTCTGTGACCGTAATCAACAGAGTAGGTACGTAAGGCGCAGATTTTTTAATATTGAGTGGTAGGAACGTGGTATCTTCCATTTCAGTAGATCTGTGTTTACAAAATTTGTCACATTCGGTCTTGTCTAAAAAGGCAACTTTGAATGATAGCCTGATTTTGTTCAGTTGGATGCTTTCCTTTTGTGGCAATAATAAATGAGTTGTATTTATCATAACACAAATCAGTAATCGTCGAGATTTTCATTTGAGAGTTTGGACTACGAAGTTTATCTATCAGAATATAGGCGAAAAATTTGGTAACTTGGGTTGAGGGAACATCAAAGCCTATAGTTGTAGTATCTACAGTATTTTCTGACGCGTCAAAAGACTCGTCTACACTAGTCGTTGGTTCAGGTACAGTAACATCAGAGGTTGTTGAAGTTGAGACAGTAGTTGTAGGACTTTTTCCTTTGTTAAGGTTGTTGGAGGGACTTTCTTCAGCTGGGTCGACTTCCATAGTGTTTGTCTCTTCTGGAAGGACAATAACAAGAGGTTCCTTTACATAAGTAAGAGAGAGGTCGTTATCTGAAGTTTGCAGTGTATTCTGTTTCTTTTTTGGTATTTTGTCTGATATTGGTGACGTCAAGCAGCTGCGGTTGGTATTCTTTCTTTCTGTTTTTTTGGGCATTTTTGCAAAAAGGGAGAAAGAGTTTTTTGTATTTAATAAGTTTTATAAGTATAATGAGAGAGATAATAAAAATATCTAATAATAGATTTATTTTGAATTTTCATATGTTTATTTTATTAAAATTTGTATAATTAATTCATCATGTAATGTATATGATAAAGAATTTTTATTATCAAGTTATTATTCTGATAATTAGATATTTAAATTATAATTACTAGTTTACTTATTAGTATAAGATTAGTATTTATAGTAATAGCTTTAATTTACCAAATGCTTCAACTATTTTATTTATATCTAAATAATTATCTGGTTTATTATTCTAATATTCTAAAAATAAATTGAATGGTTAACAAATATTATAATTATAATTGAATTTAATTTTACTAGTATATAAGCTTCAGAAGTATCAGAAATAATTTCTTTTTTACAATTTTTTGAAAATACTTTTAATTAAATTAAAATTATATTATTTACCTTTAATATAAAAAGAAGAATATCTACTATATAGCACTGCTTACAAGATTTAGATATTAATTAAAAAAGATCTTAGATCTAATTTAAATAGTACTAGAGGGATACTATATAAAAAGAAGGATATTATACAAGAACTGAATAATCATATAATTTGTATAATATTATAATAAAATATGAAATGCAAAAATAATTAATTTTATTTCTTTTTTTTATAAATTATCTTATCTATAATTTTATCAATATAATAATATTTATCTTTAATATTTTTAATATAAAAATAGTTTATCTATATGCAAATAAAAATATAAATATTGCTAGAATTACAGAAAATTTGTGTTGATAATAAAATACACGTGAAAAAATCATAATTATAATATATTATAAAAAGGTCACAGTAAAAGAAGTATAGCTGCAAAAATTTAAAATAGTATCCTAACAACTTCATGATTAATTAGGTAAAAAACTAATAGCTTTTGAGAGTACAACCAGATGTAAAAAAATTAAATATAAGTCTATTCTTAAAATATTCTGCTTTAAAAATTATTTTATTTAAATAGATTAAAAAAAGAAAAAATAATCTGCAAGCTGTTTCATAAATTATGATACAATTGAAAATCAAATTATTTGCATAATAATGTAATTAGAAAATCATATGTTTTAATATTCAAACCTTACTTTTAGTAATAAATGAATTTATAAATTAAAGTAATTTAAGTAATAAGTATCATATTATAATCACATAATTTTTATCAAATAATTAATTAAAAAACAATAAGAATTTTAATATTTATTATGTATCAATATATTTAATATGATTATCTATTAGTTTATATTAAAAATATGAATAAAACTCTAATGATATTTAATTTGCAAAGTAATACTACTATTGATGAATCAAAAGTTTATTCTATTAGTATTTATATAATAGAACATAAGAAAACTAATTTTACAGTAACTTTAGCTTATATAGTTGATAAAACTAAATTTTTTCTCTTATAATTTTTAAATATTTCAAGTTGTAATTTCTATCTGAAGTCATTATAAAAGCTAATCTAATAGAATAAATAAATGAAAGTGAAATGCTATATTAGATTAAAAATATTTAGATTAAATATGTAAAACTTTCTAATCTACAGATCTGTCTTTGAATTATTAGATTCAATTCCTTTCATTATTAATCTGAGTTTGTCATAATCAGAATCAATTCTTTTCATTATCAGTTCATCTTGTATCTGATCGGATTCTTAACATTATTTTAAAGTAACAGTATTCTTAAAATTCTTAAAACATGTTCTTTTATAATATAATTTATATAGATTATGACAAAATTGAGTATTATCTAATTGCCAAGTAGTTTTATGTTACAAGGCTTTTCATTTAGCTTTCTCTAAAACTTTGTTTTATTCCCTTTTACCTCACAAATAACATATAGTCCAAAAAGTTTCTTTTAGTTTAGGTTTTCTATTATAACCTTTAAAATTGCTAAATGTACCTGTTGAAAACTATGTGATTAACAGGATTAATTTTGAAAAAGTGCTATAACAGACTTCTAGAAATGTAATTGAAAAAATTTTTTTTAATGATATATGAAAAAAAGTAAGATAATGAAATATTTACTTTAAATAATATAAAAAGCTAAATTACACGATTCTATATAATGGCCAATCATGCAAATATCTGGTATACTTAAATAAAAAGATATTATTGATGTTCAATGGTGATGTTTGTTCCTTATTAGTAAGACCAATATGCTGCTATTTATATGACGAAGTTAAAATATTAGAGCTAAATATATTATCTTCATAAAGTACTAAAAAAGTATCATCAATCACAGAAAAATCAGTAGAATTTTCATAATGAAAATTTGATGAAATATTTTCCATTTAGGGATTTTAAACAATAGTTTATGATAAAATATATTATTATTTAAAGAAAAACCTTCCACTTAAAGGTTTTGGACAACAGTTAATAAATAGAAATTATTATTATTTGAAGAAAAATTTTCCACTTGTAAATTATTAATACTATTAAATCCAGTAAAATTAAATCTTTAAAAATTAAAATCATTTTGAAAAGGCTTATATAAAGAATTTTTTTGTTTTATATTCTGATTTGAAAAAAAAATAGTAATATTGTAAGTTGAAAATTTTCTTTTCAGCAGGTTTTTATATTGTATAAAAATTAAAACTAATATATTATATATAAAAAAATTTTTTTATAATGAGCTGAAAATAAAAAGGGCAGCCTATTATTTATAAAAATATATATAATATATACAGTATATATAATCATATAATAAAATTCGTTATGTAATTATCCATAAAAAAAACTTTATTACAGTGGTATCACCTTTGAAATTCCATAAAAAAAATTTTTTTTTTAACTTTTTTAAACCAAATTTTTTCTTATTATTATTATCATTCTGCATAAATAAATAAATTTTACACCAATTTATTTTAACAGTAGTTAATAGTTTAATAGTATTACAAATAAAAAAATTTCTAATAGTATTATCATAACACTATTAGTCAGATACGTATAACTTCTTTTTTTATTATATAAAACTTTCAAATTAATATTTCTGAAATTCTATACTATACTTGTTAAAAAAGTAGACAAAAGTGATTTATCAAATTTGTTCATTTCCTTTCAGTCTTTTATTTCAATTGGATTACATAAAGATAAAACATATACACTACACTACAATAAATTACTGGATTTTATAAATTTTACTTAGTAATATATAGTAAAATTAAAAATCTTTAAGTTGTATAAATTTTCAATAAAAGTCATCTGATTTTCTTTTATTTGATAACCGATTAATTATAATTTTTAGATATTAAAATAAAAAAAGAAATTTTTTAGAACATGAAAAAATTTTCTCATATTAAAGTATAAGTAACAATTTTTTTATATGTTTTTTTGCATTTTTATATATAAAATTGTATTGTCTATTAAGTATTTTTTTTGGTATTTTATAAATAAAATATTTTTGAATTATATTTTTAAAATTATAATTGATTGATTATTAAATAAAAAATTTAAAGTAAATTTTATTAAAATTCATAAACTTTATACAATCTAAAAATCTTCAATTTTACTATATATTACTAAGTAAAATTTATAAAATCTGATAATTTATTATAGTGTAGTGTATTATAAATGCCAATCAGTGTAATAAACTTAAAAATATTAAATCTGATTAAAATATTTATTTTAATCTATTAACCTGATTTTCCTAACAATCTTCCCATATCTTAATAAGATAGTATTCTTCTTATATTTCTCTTTTTTTTTAAAAAAAAAATTAATTTCTTATTTTATATCATATTATTATTATCTTTATAGCCCATTATACTAAGTATAACTTATGATATAAAATATTATAATTTCTTTAATGATAAAAATAAAAGTTTTTTCTCCAAAAAATCTTTAGACTGTTTTTTCATGATAATAAACTTTTCATAAACTTTAAATTATTTTATTTATTATAGATATATAAATTTACATTATTGCTGTTTTAATACTTTAATAATAACTTTATTTTACCACTATTGCAATTTTGAATATAGCATTTTTATATTAATTTGTGAAATTTTTGATGAAATATTTGTTATGTTTAAATCTTTTTTTATTTCAAATAAATGTTATTATTATTAAAATAATTGAAAAGCAGTTATGTAATTTTTAGATTCGAAATAAAAAAATAAATACATTATATTATAATACCTTAATTTTTAGATTATTTTCCAATATAGTATTTCATTTTTTTTAGAAAATTTTAGAAAAAATTGGCTGTTTTTCTATAAGTATTAAAAAGGTTTATCCAAGTTTTTATACTATTATTTGTATTAAAATACGAGAGTAAGCTTGAATATTTTATCTTAGGAATAATAAATCATTCATATATTATTGAAAATTTGTTTTTTTAGTAAAATTAATTGATTTAGTTAATAACGTTTTCTTGATTAATTTATATTTTTTAAATATGTTTAAAATATAAATAAAAAAATGAAGAAAAATAATTTTTAATAAAAAGAAAAGAATAATTATTATACATTATATAAAAAACTGTAAATAATAATTGAATACATGATAATAATAATGATAATATTATAAATTTTTGGCTAATATTGATATTTAGATAGTGCATATCAGAAGCATAAAATATTTATTGGATTATATAACATCTATTATTTATTTATTATAATAATGTCTAATAAAAATTTTTTTATAAAATTTTTTGAACTGTTAAAACTAATAATAAAATTCAGTAACAATTAAAAGAGCATTTAATTAAACTTAGTTCAAGTAAATTCTATGTAACTCCTAACGTAAAAAGCATCCTTATAATTATAATGCACAAAGACATTTATATACTGATATATTAGAATTTTATTTTAAGCTCAGATAGAGATTGAAAAGTATATACTTTATAATAGAATACTGGATAGGTAGGAAAAAGAAATAGTTAATTTAATATAATAGAGAAGATAGAAAATAAATTTTTGGTCTTATGATGATATTACATGAATGATGATGAATTATGAGATACTTCAACACTGCTAGAATATCTAAGAAGTGATATATTAAAAAAGTGTTTGCTAGAAATAAGTGCTGATTAATCAGTTTTGTTATTATCTCTAGATATTCTTCTGTAGCTAATTATTATATTTCAAAGGATATAGTGTTGTGCTTTGATCAGAATTATTATTAATATTATTTGTCATGATTGCTATAATAAGTCAAGATATATTTAATGTTGAAATCTTGTATTCAGAATATTAATCATTAACTAGAATAGTGATTTGACCTCTTCAGCTCAGAAGAATTTGCTGAGCTATAGATTTCTGTATAATAATGTAATGGTTGATCATATGATCAGTCTGTGAAATATTATTATTTCATATATATTGAAAGTTATGTATGCTAACTAGTATCTCTATTTTTTCCTGAATAAACATAAGAAAAATGTAAAAGGAGGTTTAGTTCAATACAGGATCCATTATAAAAGTAATATTGATAGTAAAAGTATATACTATAAAGGGCTGAAGGACTTGCAATTTTAAGATCGCTAGGCATAAAGTTAATTATATCTCTTGCAGGATAGATATACATATGAAAAGGTATGAAGAATCTATTTGTATGTGCTTTTATAAAGCTCTTGGTATTAGACAACTATACTAATTACGTCTTATACCTTCTTATCTTTTTTCATTAAGATATAAAACATATAAGAGTATGTAAAAATTCAGCCAACATTTTCGCAAAAATTTAAGGTATATATATGCTAGAAGTTATGTATGTATAAAGTGAAGTTCTCACTATAGGTTTTTATATTTAGGAAATAAAATATCTTTCAGCATAAATAATGATATATTAGTCTTAACTTCCGCTATCATTATACTAAAAATAAAAATATATTTTTCATGATAGAGATTTTCAAAGATAAAAAGTCTTAAATCTTGAAGAAAAAGTAAGAAAGAAGCTGGGATCAATTAATCATAATGACTTTCTCTGTTAAATTTATTCTGAAGAGAAGTATATACGAATAGAAGATAGGATTTTTTTCTATTTTAATAGGACACCTAATGATAAAGACTATATCTACATCTGAATTCTTTCTTAATAAGTAGTTAGAATTTTTTTTATCTATATTTATATAATAGTAATATAGTCACAATTTTATGTATTATAGGCTGGGTTCTGGTAACATTTTTTTATTTGTTAAATAAAGTATATATTATGTTTTTGTCATAAATGTCATGTGAAATTATGTTATTTGATAATTTTATATTATATATATATTAGGTAAATACATTATGAATTAATACAAAAAAATTTATCATTTCTTCTTAAACGTTAGAAACCAAAATATTTTTATATTTATAAATTAACTTTACCTGTAACTACTATCAGGTATATAAATTTTTTCATAAGCATAAACTTATATATATATAAACTATGTCTTTACAAGTCTTCACACTTTCTTTTTTAAGCTCAATAACAGAAGAAATTTCTTTTCAAATAATGTTAAACGTGGTTAAGGATTTTAATATAAAGAAACTTGTCGATTATTTAGAAAAAAAAGGCTTAAAATTTGATTAAGATGATATTAAAATTCTTCATAAAGAAAAAATATCTAGTCTTACTTTCTTTGATATAACTAAAGAGAAGTTTTGAAGTTATAGCTTAAAGGCTAATCCTGCAATAACACTTGCAAAATTTATCAAAGATTTTAGCCAAAAAATAAAAACTATTCCTCACTTAAAACTCTTGATGACTTAAAAAAAAATGTTATATAAAATAAGATCAATAAAAAAGATATAATAAATATCAAATAATTTACTTAATATAATTAATTAATTTTTAAAACTGACTAGATAAATGTATTAACCTTATTTTTTTACAGTCTTTGAGAAAATTAATGATAATGATAAGGTATTTGAATACTATATAGAGGATATTATCTTAAAACTTTCAAATGTCAAAACTATGACTGATGTTAACAAGGTAATACATTATGAATTTATATCTGCAATATTGCACGTATTAATTGCTATCATAAAAAAACTTACTTCTCAAGATATTTTTATAGTATTACAGAAAAATATTTCTGGTAAAAATACAATAGGTCAAGTAGACTACATGATCAAAAATTTGGAAGACTTACTTTGTATAACTGAGGAGAAATTACGTAATATTAAAATTAGATATGCGTAAGTAAGACTACAACTCAAATTTGTATTTTTAAAATGCTAAACTAAAAAAAATTTAATAATATTAATACATTTTATTTCTTAGAATCTGACGTAATTTGAAAATGCATTTTAGACTAATAAAAAGAAATGAACTGTAGATCAAGCATATGAAAATAATTATTTTAACTATATTTATGGAATTGTAACTACAGATATAGAGTGGCATTTTATTATATATACTCCTGGTAGTATATACTCTACAAGTGAAAATGAATGTTAAATTAATCTTATGAAATCTGCAATTAAAGATAATTCTGAATTACTTTAAAGTAACATAAAATAATAATAAATATTATTGTTAGGTTATTGAAAGATTGGTATAGTATTAATAGTTTTCTAGCTAGCAAGAGGGTTAGGATCAAAAAAATTATCAATAAATAATATGTATTGTAGGCTATGTGCTAAATATTTATATTTTTTTTTCGCTTGTAATAATAAAAAATTTTTCACAATAAAAACCCATTACTATTAGTAACATATTTTCTAAAAATTCAAAATAATCAGAATGTTATACTGATTTTAAATACTAACAGTTGATATTACACAGGCATGTAAACTGAAATAGATTTATTAAAGCAATATATTACTGAGCTTGAAGCTGAGTTTGAGGTCAAGAATTCTGAGATTCCTGAACTTAAAAAAAAGCTTGCTGAATTTGAAGTCAGGGATGTTGAAATTCACAAGCCTAAAAAGAAGGTTACCAAGGTTGTGATCAATAATGCAGAGTTTATAAAGTAGATGATGGAAGAAAATAACAGACATGATGCTAGAATTAAAGTTTTAAAGAAAAATAAGACAGATATTACAATAGAATTCTTAAATTAGAATAGAAGCATTCGTAAGATAATATTACTAATAATAACTCTTCTAACTTCAATTCAAGTGTAGACCATATTTGTAAAATAAATGAGAATAAAGAGATAGACGCTTTCTTGGTTAATGTAAATAAGAAAAGCATTAGTGAAGATATTAGGTAACGCAATAAGGAGAAATAACTTCAACGTGAATTAGCTAACTAGGATAATATCTCCAATATTACTTATGTATCAGAAATTATTAATAATATTGAGATACTAGATGGGCTAAAAAGTTGAATCATTAATGAAAATAATAGTTCTACTTCCTCAGATTTATCTTATAAGATGGTTATAATTACAGATATCTTATACACAACACTTCTCTATCAAGATCAAGATCATAATCAGAAAGATATTGCATCCTTCATAGTAAATCCAAACTTATCATATGATATAAAAATCTTTAACAATGTTAAGAGATTTTCTGAAAATTTGAAATTATTACATAAGAAACTGGAGAAAAAAATTGCTAATATTCCTTCTAGTATCTACCTGCAAATAGATAGAAATGTAGAGATAAAAAGATTTGAGAAAGAAAATTCTTCTGATAGTTTATCAGAATACATCTTACTGATCAAGAATAGTAGAAATATTCAGGCTTCTTTGAGTATAATAACTAAATTTATACAAGATTTGTTAAAAGAGTTACTCTTATCTGATAATCCACTCCAAACTATAAAGTTTTTTTCTCCTAAAATTATAGTTCTCAGATCAATAAGCATCAAAAAACTTATCAATTTATTCTGCCAGATGAATTTTGCAAGAAATAAAATGATTTTAGTAAAGCAATTAGAAATTACATTATAGTATTTATTCTCTGAAAGGTTTAAAAATAAAATTATGAAGTTTAGGTTTAATGATAAGAAACTTATGGATCTAATTACAAGAAAGTGGATTTATAATAAAAATAAAATCATATTTTACAAATGTTTTGATTAGATAATTATAAATAATGATCTGTAAAGTAAAAAAAAATTAATAAATTATTTAGGTATAAATATGATTTCGTAATTCTGAAAAATTAAAGATATACTAGAATATATAGTTTAACAAGTTATCTGTAACGCTAATAAAATTTCAAGGCTCACTAATCCTCAAATCAATTATATTATAAAATAAGTCAATTCAAAAATGATTGTTAATCACATAAATGAAATCTCCTTGATTGTGGCTATTACTTCAGCTCATAACTCTAACTTAGATAACTCTGACAATAATAAATCTAATTTTGATATATATTTCAAATCTGATGACTCTAATGCCAATAAATCTAATTCTGATATATATTTCAAATCTGATGACTTCAACTCTGATGATAAGTATAATCACAAACTTTATGAAAGGCTCACGCATAAAGAAATAACCAATTAATGAAGTTAAAAAAAAAACACCAATTAAGTCTAAAGTAAATAATATCAATTTTGATAAATACTCATAAAAGTTTACGAAAATGATGATATATATTTTAATGATCCTGTACTTCAGTCAGTAATGAATCCTACCATTTCTCTAGTGACTGTCTAAAAGTAATATTGGGAAAATTATCATATAATTTCTTTCTTTTTTTTCAAATCATGTGGGTGGCTTAGATAGCATGCAAACATCATTTATATTTTCTTTTAATATTATGCAATAAGATATCACTACCTTATTAGTTCATGTGAATTATATTTGCAGAATATTCTATGTATAGTAGTACATCACTGGCATCTGCAGTAGTAGGATCTATTAATAACTCTGGCCAAAAGCAATATTTTTATATTGCTATACTGATGAACTTCTTTCAAAATTCTAGTATATTTTATTTTACTCATTACACAATTCTAAATTACTAATAAAAAAATATATTACTGATTTATATATAGATCGTAAGATAGGATGTTGATAAAAAGAAATTTAAAAATGAAAATAGAGTAATTAGAATATATAATTTATAGATCTTCAGATAAATGGTAAGTTTTTATTATCCTAGTTTTGTTAGCATAATTAACTACATGTATGACTAATCTCACATTAATCAATTTTGAATAGGAATTAGTGATACATATTCTGAATAATTACAATTTTAAGTTCCTCTTTATTTTATCCTTTTTCTCTTATTCTAAAATTTATTATTAGACCACTACTATTTATGTTAAATGGTATAAAACTATAATTTATTGACTGCAGTAATCTAACTTCTTTCTAGAAATCAACCTAATAAAGTGTTCAGATCTAAAAGAAACAAGTATAAACAGATCAGAAATAGATAAATCTTTTTCAAAAATAGGTTGGGTGTAGATAATATGTAAAGTGATTATAATTATTGAAATTGAATTATAAATATATAGCTTTATTAATAATGGACAATCTTTATAGAATCATAACGGATATAATACTAACTTGCCATCTCTTTTAAGAAATTAAAAAAAATATCAAGGAATTTCCCATTAAAATTAACAATTTGAATTTGTTTATGATTTTAAGAAATTAATTAAAGAAGAAAAAAAAAATATTTTTTCTGATACTGAGGTTGATAATTTGGAACTTTAGGAGTAGAAATTCATAATAGTAATGCAAACAAATTTTCAAGTCTTATTCTGCAAGATAATAAGAGTAAAGATATAAAGAAACTCAAAACAATAAAACTTGTTAGTAATGACTAGGAAAATCATCCTTCTGCAAATTTTACTCATATTACTATTGATTCAAAATTCTTGATCATGTTAAGAAGTTTTAATTAAACAACACTGAATCAAGATAGGTCTACTTATCATTAGTAATATGATTTTTTAACATGATATATTCTAACACAAAATTTTTAGAACAACCTATTGAAAATCCTGATGGTAGAGAAAATGGGCATAGTAAAGATACAAATAAAGCTTTTTAGGTATTAACAAATTCAGGTATTTTTATTATTTGGAATTCTAGTGGTAATATAATGTAATATAGCTCTAATTTGGAAAACAACTAATAGATCCACCTGAATAATAATATAGATATTTGGATAATCATAAAAATGTTTGAGAAGAAGTTGTACAACTTTGTGATGCTTGTAAGACAAATAAAAGAATTTTGTGATTGATGAGATTGGGAATGATCTCTTGAAAACAAAAAACATTGATGAAAAAACATTAAAGAGATTTTATAATGATAATATATATAAACCTAATAAAGATGTTTTACATTAATCAGAGCGTAGGTTATCAAGAAGTTAAAGGAAGAAAGGAGCAATAATCAGTAATTAAAATTTATGAAAAATTTTGCTCGCTGTATCTATTATGAGTTATATTTTATATTTTTCTTGTACGATCAATAAAGTAAAGACGCAAATTTACCGAATATTTATATTTTTTTTCACATGAAGTGATTATGAGATTGTGAAAAGTAAAGCGAAGGTGTATACTAATATATTTTTTTATTGTAGTGAGATCATTGATCTAGAACTTGATAAATAAATGTGTAGTAATACAGTCAAACCCCTATATAATCACCGAGTTGGTTTCATTAAATTTAATGATTGTATAGAGGTGTGACTATATAATAAAACCTTTATATAATCACCTCTATATCATAAATTATGTGAAGTGACTATATAGAGGTTAATAGTTTAATTAGATAGTATAACATATTAAAATAAAGCATATAAAATTTGATTTTATTAAGAATTTGAAAAATTTATACAATTATCCATTTCTCTAATATCTAATTGCTAAAAAAATCAGTTATTGAAGTTTGCTTTCTAGCTTGCAATTCAAGTTGTCGTACTATATTTAGATATTTTTTAAAAATATCTAAATCTTCTGTTTTAAATTCATTTGTTGTTTGTTGTTCAAAAAAAGTTATCCAATTCTGTAAAGATTTAATTGCATCAATGAAAGATACTGGTACTGGTTCATTGAAATCCTCTTCAGAATCATTATTTTCATCATCATCTACCTCCCCTTAAACTAATCTTATGATCTCATCATCATTTAAGAGATCCTCGGTTGGAATTTCTTCTTCTAAATCTTGAAAGAAATCATCAATTGCATTTTTTAATAGAGAAGCATGAGGGTCATCGAATTCATCAATCATTTGATTAATTCTTTCTGTTTCCAAGTCCATTGTCTCTTGATGAGCCTGTATTGCATTATCTATATCTTCATTAGCTGAAGAAGGCAATATTCTGGTTTTATTCTAACAATTACGAATTGTTTCTTCAGTTACATTGTACCACATATTTACCAAGTACTCAATAGCTTCTTTGATATCAATTTTTTCTTTATTAATATCTTTACTTTCTTCAAAAAGTTGTAACATATAACAACAATAATATCGTTTATAGTAACTTTTAAAACTTGCAATAATCCCAGCATCTAAAGGTTGAAGGTGGCTTGTAGTATTTAGTAGCAAAAAGGCTACTTCAACATGTATAAGTTGAAGTTGATAAGTATCTGGTAGAGTACTCCTTGATTTTAAAATTTGATTTCCTATAGAAGTATTAATTCGGTAAGTTTCTGTAGTTTATTTTTAAATTTTTTAAAAAAAATTAAATTTAACTTACCATATCCTCTTGAAGTAGAACCCAAAGTAGAGCCTGAAATAGAACTCAAATCTGGAGTAGAACCTAAACCTGAAGTAGAACCTGAGCCCAAAATATTATCATCATCTTGCAAATGGTAATTTGGATCGAAATGTGATGGGACATTATCAATTAAGAGCAAAATCTTTTTATTTTGTGCTCTAAAATGCCTATCCATATCAAGAAGTATTTCTCCAAATAACCTTAAATTCATTCATACCTTAGGATTTTCACGGTAATGAACTGGAAGATGATCTAAATTAATATGTAAGAGAGGTCTTGAGTGTTTTGATTTACTAATCACCCATGATTTGAATTTGTCAGTTCTTATAGCATTTGCATCTAAAAGAACAGTAATTCGCATTTTGTCCTTTTTTTGACCAAGAACTAGTTTAGTAAAAAGTGTCTGATTCAGAGACATTCTATAATAAAGACCCGTTTCATTAATATTATATATTTGGTCTAGAGAATATTGGCTTAATAGTTGACAGAGCTTAATTTTCTCTTCTAAAAGGGATGCTATCGGTGCACTTCCTGATTCTCTATGCATGCGATACCAATGAATATTATTCCTTTTTTTAAATCTATCTAACCAACCATTGGAAAAAACTAACTCATCTTCTTGTATATTAAATGCATTGACAAAAAATTTTGCCTTTTCTTTTATTAATAGATCTATTAAAATGATACCACCCGCCGTTACATTTTAACCCACAAATTCATAGCATTATCAAGTATTAGAAATTTGACTCATCTATATCTAAAGATTTCTTTAGAACTTTCAATTTCTATTGTAGCACTCCACTATTTATTAATATCTTTGTTATAGTACTACGGTCGATATTTAAAGTCAGGTTTTTTTCATTAAAATGTTTTGCAATTTCATAATATCTTTTATTACTATTTTTTTTGCCAATTCACAAATTTCATGTTTAAGACTAACACTTATAGCAGAACATTTCTTAAGTTGGTCAGAAAGTTGTTTAGGTCGGTCAGGAAGCATTTATAAACTCGTTTAATAAAATAATCTAAATGAAAAGTTAGAAATTATTTTAAAAAAAGGGTGTCTGAGAAAAAAAAAAAATCGCACACACATTGTGTGTAAATTTTATTATGTAAAATTTATACATAATAATAAAAAATAACGCTATGGAAAGAATATGGAAACTTTCATTAAAATTATCAAAGAATAAAAGCGTTATGTTGTTCTATTTTCCTAGTGTTACATTTTTAAGTGAAAGTGTTATATTTTCATGTTACATATTATTTACTGTAAACTACTAGCCAATTAGATATTTTCAATATAAGCCAATCAAAAATCTGTGATTGTAGAGAGGTTTAATTACTATTAAAAATGGTATGTGGTTTTAGATCATGTGATGATAGTGACTATAACTAATTTTGTGACTATATAGAGGTAAATTAATAAGTTTAAAGTTCATTTCAGAAAAATAAGTTCTTATACAAAGGTATGACTATATAGGGTATGACTGTATAGGAGTCTGACTGTATTAAAATATTTACGTCATACACATCACAGAATTTGTAAATTATGCAAAATAATTTATTCTCAAACTTTCTTGCATGTTCTCAAAATTTTTATGTATATTATTATTAAAAAGAGGCCCTTGATGATCTTTACATATAGATAACATCAAAGTTTTTTATTGTTAAATTAAAGGAGAAACAGTTGATCAGATTTTTGTGATGCATTTATATTAACGTAATTTTTCCCAAAAGCATATTTTAAAATTGATTCTGGAAATTATATAAAAAGGTAATGTTTTTGTTAGTGAATCCTTTTATCCGCTTTGTGCAAATAAAACAAAAAAATTCAAACATTCAAACTTACTATTATTAGAATAATTGATATTAACAATCAAACGAACTCGTATTTTCGCAAAATAATAATAAAGTAAATTGTTTATTGCTTAGCTAACTTCTGAAATATGCCATCATAATGTTAATCGATCTTCACACCAGTGTATAAAATTTAGACCAAAAGTCATGTGCACAAGTTATACTAAAAATAGAAAATTAATGCATGTATTACATAGTATTTCTATTTTTATAAATAATTTGAAAAAAAAAACTCTTTCTCCCTTTTTGCAAAAATGCCCAAAAAAACAGAAAGAAAGAATACCAACCGCGGCCGCTCG
>CAJVPP010002098.1:0-16351 GCA_910592005.1 Funneliformis mosseae
CTAATTAAGTCATTTTATTACTAATAAAAGTTATAAAATTTCTTAATAAATTATAAAAAGTATAATAATTAAAGTTACTCTTAATAAATAAAATTTTTTTTTATAAAATATGCTTATTAAATTTAAAATTAACCAAAATAATGATATAATTATAATCATATAATAATTTTTTTATTTATTTATAAAATTTTTTTTTATTGATCATATTTTTTTATTTAATATATTTTTATATTAAAATAATAATTTTTTGATTTAATATTAATATATAAGTTTATTTTTAAAATTAATAAATTATTATATAATAAAATTTAGTTTCTATTATTTTAATTAATAATGATAGTGATATTGATATAGATATAATTAATAATAATAATACCAATATTAATAAATAAATATAATTTATAAGAAATAATAATATAATATTTATAATAATAAAAATAATAAAAATTAAATATATTAATTATATTTAACGATTATTAATATTTTATATTATATAATTTTATATTGATTTATATTTATAAATTTAATATTAAAATATTATTACTATGATTAAACAATTTAAATTAATAGAATTTACATATATAATTAAAGTTTAAATATTTTAATCAGATTAAATCTATCAAATTATCTAATCTAAAAGTTTAAATCATTAAAAATTTATAATAATAATTTAAATTTTATTTAAACTAATCTAATCTAAATATTTATAATTTTTAAAAATTTATAATATAAATTATAAATTTAAAAAAATAATTATTATAATATATTTAATAATTTTAATTTTAATTACAATATTTTAATTTTAGTTTAAGTATTTTAAAAATAAAGAAAAATATATAGTAAAATATTTTTAACTAAAAAACATATATCTTTAACCTTAAATTTAATTTATTTAGATAATATATGCTAAAAAAATTTAAAAAATAAATTTGTAAAATATTTTAAATTTAAAAATATATTTTTTAATTTATTTAAGTTAATATTTTAAAAAAAAAATAAAAAACAAAAATATTAGTAAAATATTTTAACTAAAATATATATAATTAACTCTTTATAAATACACACTTTTTAGAATTAGATATAAGAATGCATTTAAAGAGGGTGTTAATTTATAGAATATATATAAATTTATATAATATTAATCTAAAATTAAGGTAATACAAAAATATATTTATATTTATAAAGGATACATTTATAAAGACTTGATTGTATCTATAATTTTTATTATTTTTAAGTTTTATTTATTTATCTTAAAATCTAAAATAAAGTTTAATAATAATAAAAAATCAATTTAAAAAAAATTTATATATTAAAAGTTTTTAATTAAAAAAAAAAAAAAATAAAAAAAAATTAAATTTAATTTTAAAATTTAAATAAAGAAAAATTTAAAAAAAAATAAATAGTCAAATTAATTAAATATATAATGAGTCATTTATTAATTCAATAGATAATTTGTTTTAATTAGTTAATTTGAATTTTGTTAAATTGGATTACTAAGATTATTTATTTAAATTTATTTTAGATTTGACAAAATATCTAAAATTTAGTTTTGTTAATTTTTATTAAAGTTTTGATATAGTTTTGCATTTTTATAAGCTTTATTATAGTTTTACTTTTTTCAAAATTTTGCAAATTTTTTAATAAGATTTTAATAAAATTTTGCTAAATTTTATTTTTTTCTATTTAGATAACTTATAAAATCTTTTAATTTTATCTAGTAATCTTAAATATAATTAATATTAATTTAAAAATCAAATACTTTAAATAATTATATTCTAAAATAATTATTATAAAATATAATAAAATTAATTAAAAATTAAAAATTTTATTATAATGTAATTTATTTTTTATATTTAAAAATATATTTAAAAATTCTAATTTTAAAAATTTTAAGTATTCTTAAAATTGAGTATTTTAAAATTGAAAATATTAAAATTAATAATTAATAATATTTTAATAAAATTATAATTATAATGATCATATCTATTATTATAGAAATATTTATAATGTTATATTTATAAAAAATATAAATTACTATAATTTTATAAATTTAAATGTCATAAAATAAAAGTATTGATAATTTATAAAATGGTTTTTTATTTAATTTAAAATAAATTAATAGAAATAAATGATTAATAAATAAATATTAAGATTTTTATATTTATATATAATTAAAATAAAAATTAGTTCTTATATTTGTATTAAGTTAATAATCTTTTAATAAATAAAAAATGAATTAATATTTAATAAAATAAATCTTTATAATTTGTAATTATATCAAATTTTATTAATTAATTTAGAACTTTAATAAAAAACTATATATATTTTATGCATTTTAATATCTTAATATCTGCTTGCTCAAATTTAAAATAAATATGTAGTTAATCTGACTTAATAATAGTTTCTAAAATTATTCCCTAGTAATATGTAATTTTATGATATATTTTAATAAAATATAATAAAAATTTTTTATTTATTAATTATTCTGAAGTAAAATTATTAGATAAAACCTAAATATTTGTAAATTATCTAAATATAAAAGATAAAATTATATTAAAATATTAAAAATCTGCAAAATTTTGAAAAAGGTAAAATTATATCAAAATTTATAAAAATGTGAAACTATATTAAAATTTTAATAAAAAATTAGCAAAACTAATATTTAGATATTTTGCTAAATCTAAAATAAATTCAGA
This sequence comes from Funneliformis mosseae, assembly GCA_910592005.1. Lineage (NCBI taxonomy): Eukaryota > Fungi > Glomeromycota > Glomeromycetes > Glomerales > Glomeraceae > Funneliformis > Funneliformis mosseae. The sequence continues at coordinate 2,697 of CAJVPP010002098.1, forward strand.
TAAGTAATCTTAATACAAAGCATAGTAAAGAACTATATATACTTACATAAAATATATAAATATTTATATATTCACTCATTTTTTATTTGAAAAGTATTATTATTAGTTATTATTATTATATACATTAATAAAAATATAAATAAACATATTCAAATTAAAATTAAAAATTTAAATTAAGTAAACTTATTTTTTTTTATAATTTTATTTATATTTTGCATCTTTCTTTTTTATTTAATAAAAAAATAAAAAAATATAATAAAAATAAAAAATAAAAAATAAAAAAAATATAAAAATATAATAATATAATAAAAAAAAATTAATATACTAAAATGCTTTATTTTTCTTTTTAATATTATAAATATTGTATTTATAAACTATTTAATTATTTTTGCTTATTTTTTTATCAAAGAAAGTAATTAATTTTTTCAATATTTTTTTCTTATATTTTTAAATAGGCTTTTAATATATTAAAACTTTTTGAAAATAAATTATTTGAAATAAATATCATTAATTAAATAAAATTGAGATATTAAATGAAAGACTAATAGTAAACTCTCTGCTTCTAATATTTATTATGAGTATTAATATATTAAATCCTTAAGTTTTGTATACTATAACTACTTATATAAAATATATAGGAACTTATAATTATAAATATTGTATTTTAGCTTTACTATTTTAGGTTTTTTTTAAAAGTATAATAGAAATAACTTTTATTTCTTTTAAGTTAAAAATAATAGGTTTTATGTATTTTTTAGAACTAATTAATATTGCTATAGAAAAAGAAAGTGATTATTATAATATATTTTATATAAATTATTAATTAATTTAATTTTAGTTTATATATTTGTTATTATTATTACATATGTACTTTTTATAAAACTAATTATTTTAAGACCTTTTATTATATTAATATCCATTTCTTTTAATCTTATAATCACTAGTATATATAATTAAAAACTTGGCTATTGATTTTATTAATATTGACTCATTTTATTATAATAAATATTATATTTGAAAATTATTTTTATATTATTCAAGAAGTATTTTAATTATTTATATAATTTTCTTAATCATATAATCATAAAAATATGTTTTTAAATTCCTATTATTTTTTAAAATCAATCATATCACCTTTGAATAATATCAAATTTGCTTATCTCAAAAAAATACTTATATGATAATACTATTATTAAATAATATGTTTTATAAAATATTAGTAGTATATATTAAAAAGTTGAGTATAGTAGTAGCTATTTAAAATTATTAAATGAAATAAAAAATCTGTCAGTAAATGCTTCATTTACTTTTTTAAGAAAGTTATATAATTTTATATTAATTAAATTAAGTATTTATTAACTATTATTTCTTAAACTATAAGGTTTTACAGACAAATTTACCTGTTATTTACTATAAATTCTTTTCTAATTTACTTTTATAAAAAATTAAAAATTTTTAAAAAATTTTTTTTTTAAATTAATTTATAAATATATATAATATTTATAATAATTTTTATTTTTAATTATATAATAAATAATTTAAGATTATTTATAATCTAAAATTTGTAATTTTTAAAAAATTTTATCATTAATTGATAATCTTATTAACATTTACTTTAAATAATATTAACCATAATAGAATATTATAAAATTTATCATGAAGAATAATTTTAATTATTATAATTTTTATAATTTACTAAGAAATTTTATAATTTTTATTAATAGTAAAGTAATTCAATTAGTTCGTAAATATATGAATTTTAAGAAAATTTTTAAAAAATTATTATAATAAAATTTTCAAAACTTAATTTTAAAAATTGAATTATTTAAAAAACTTCTTAATAAACTTAAATTTCTTCTAATAAAGTTGATAAAATATATATTAAACTATATTTTTTATATATATTTTTTATATAATAATTATATTATTAATATTAATACTTTTTTTTTATATTCGCAGGCAAATTTGCTTGCTTTACAATTTAAGGGATACATATAGGTGGTAACAAAGCAAAAAAGCTGATCCTAACATAGTGCACAGTCTTGAAGCACAGGTATTGCTAGCAAGAGGAACACGTATCATGTTAACAGTAAACCTGTAGATAGAAGCTGGACTAGTTAATAGTTCTATGGGAATTTTTCAAGATATATTATTCAAAGAGAATCAGGGACCACCTTTTCTCCCTATAGCAGTCTTGATCTCTTTTGATAATTATAAATGTTCTACCATTACTAGCTTAGAAAGTAAAAATATCATATCAATTATACTAATTTGTCGTACATGGGATGGCAAATCTAGAGTTTGTTCATAACTACAAATTCCTGTTCAGCTTGCATGAGTAATTACAATAAATAAAAGTCAAGATCTTACCTTAAAAAAAGTCATAATAGATCTCAGTGAAAAAGAATTTGTTGCTAGTCTTTCATTCGTAGTAGTATCCTAAGTATGTACCCTTGAAGACATTCTTTTCAAACCATTTGACTTTGAGAGACTTCAATGTATCAAAGAAAGCAAAAGGCTACAAGAGAGGTTAGATGAAAAAAAACGTCTAATTTCAATAATTCCAGAAATAAATGTTTCAAATATTACAAGAAATTAGCATTAATTTTTTTTTTGTTAATAAAGTTAATATAAAACCTAATCTTATCATACTTGTAGCTTATCATATGTAATGCAAAATTGTTTATCAATATTTCACAATCTTTATTTGATTTATTTATCATTATTTATTTATTTATTTTATAAAAATATTTTATTTATTTATTATCAAATATTTTTTTCAGTTATATAGCATATGCGTAGAGTTCTAAATAAGTCAAGTCAAGTTAAGTTTAAAGACAACTCTATTCAACTTTCTTTTTTCGAGTTGAATTGAGTCAAATTTATTTTATAAATCTTTCAATTTGATTTGATTCAAGTTATATAAATTTTAAACTTGACTCAATTTGACTTGACTCGATTTTAACTCAATTCGATTTTGAAAAAAAATAATAAAAAAAAACGAAAAGATCAGGGGAAAGGAGGAAAAAAAAAGCGAACGATTAGTTATCGTTCTTCTTGAATGATTTTTTTTATTGTTTAAGTCGACAATTAGTTATTGTTCTTCTTGAATGATTGCTTTTATCGTTCAAGTCAAACTATTAGTTATCGTTCTTCTTAAACGATTGCTTTTATCATTCAAATTGAATGATTAGTTATCATACTACTTGAATGATTGCTTTTATCGTTCAAGTTGAATGATTAGTTATTGTTCTTCTTAAATAATTGCTTTTATCGTTCAAGTTAAATGATTAGTTATCATTCTTCTTAAATGATTATTTTTATCGTTCAAGTTAAACGATTAGTTATAGTTCTTCTTAAACAATTACTTTTATTGTTCAAGTTAAATAATTAGTTATCATTCTTTTTGAACGATTGCTTTTATCATTCAAGTCAAATGATTAGTTATTATTTTTCTTGAATGATTGCTTTTATCGTTCAAGTTGAACGATTAGTTATCATTCTTCTTAAACGATTTCTTATCGTTCTTTTTGAACAAATTTTTTATTGTTTAAGTCAAACGATTTATCATTTAAGTTTACTCAAGTCAACTCGAGTCAACTCAAATCAAGTTGAGTTTAAATCGAATCGAGTTAAATATTTAATTTGACTTGAATTTGGCTTAACTCACAAATCATTGAGTCAAAAAACATAAATTTGACTTGATTTAAACTTGACTTAGCTTATCTGACTCGTGAGTTAACTTGATTGTTTAGAATTCTACGCGTGTGAATATCTGAAAATCGTCATGTGATTGCATTTGTCACTTCTAATTATAGAATTATATAGTTCTCTACTTCGCTTTGGACAATAAAAAATCTTTAAAGTTATATTAAATAATTTTCTAATTTTCACTAAGTATTGCCTCTAAGATGGTAAGAAAAAAATAAGTTACATAATCCCACCTTGCAAGGAAGATAAGATCGCTATTCTCGAATTTGCTGTTAAAACTTTATTAGCAAATCAAGGTTACCAAGCTTTCTCCCTCAACTTCCACCTCTATGTGAATGATCCTAAGAAAGATAAACTCATTAAATTAACCGAAGAGATCTCTAAATATTTTGATAAGCCTCTCATTCTGAATCAAATTCACATTCTCATAAAACCTAAGAATAAATAGTAATTTTTTATTCACATCATATAGCGATATAGTCGCAATTTTATGTATTGTAGGCTAGCTTCCAACAAGATTTTTTAAATAAAGCATATATTATGTTCTTATCGTAAATCTTGAAAAGGGTCACGTGTAATGATGTAATATAATCACATAACAATCTTATACTATATCTTAATTGCATATATATTGGGCAAATGCATTATAAATCGATACAAAAAAAATCTATTATTTCTCTCTGAGTGCTGAAATCAAATTACTTTTATATATATAAATCAGTTTTACCTGTAACTGCAGTCGAGTGCATATTTTTTTGCAAGCACAAACTCACATATATAAAAACTATATCTTCACAACCCTCTACATCTTCTTTTTCAAGCTTAATAACAGAAGAAATTTCTTCATGAATAATATCAGACGTTGTTAAAGATTTTAATATGAAGAAGCTTATTGAATATTTAAAAAAGAAAAATTTGAAGCTAGAGGAGTTCCACTTTGAAATTTTATGCAGAGAAAAAATTTCTGGTCTTGCCTTTCTTGATATAACTAAAGAGGATTTTTAAAGTTATGACTTGAAAGCTGGTCCTGCAATAATACTAGTAAAATTTATCAAAGGTCTCAGCCAAAAGTTATGAGATTATTCCTCGCTTAAATCTCTCAATGATCTAAAGAAAATGTTACTTAAAAATAAGGTCAATAGGGAAGATATAATGAACATTAGGCAGTTTACTCCTGGGTGGGTGATTAATTTTCCAGAACTGTCTAGTTAGCCATATTAATCTTATTTTTTCTTCACAGTCTTCAAGGAGATCAATAATGATGATAAGGCTCTCAATCACTGTATAGAAGATATAATCTTAAAACTTTCAAATGTGAAAACCATGACTAATGCTAACAAAACAACATGCTATAAATTTATTTTATCGATTCTCTATGCATCTATCGCTATAGCTAAAAAACTTACCTCATAAGATATATTTATAGTGTTTTAAAAAAACGTTTTCAGTAAGGATGCAACAGGTCAAGTGGACTATGCAATCAAAAGTCTAAAAGATTTTCTTTACATCACCGAAGGGAAACTATGAAATATTAAGATTAGATATGCGCAGATAGGTCTACTATCCATATTTTTGCTTGTTTGCATAGCAAATGATATTAATGATAGTTTATTTCTTAGAATCTGGCGTAACTTGAAAGTGCATTCTAAACAAATAAGAAAAAACGAACTGCAGATTAAGCATTCAGAAATGACTATTTTGACTATATCTATAGTATTATAACTACAGGTACAGAGTGGCATTTTATCATATATACTCCAAATGGTATCTTCTTTACAAGTGGTAGTGAATACCAAATTAATCTCACGAAGTCTACCGTCAAAGAAATCCTGAATTACTTCGAAACAATATAAAAAGGGTAATAGGTATAATTGTTGGGCTGTTAAAGAATAGAGTTAGTATAGATAGTTCCCAACTAGTAAGAAAGCTAGGATCAAAAAATTAATCAAAAATAATATGTATCACGTCCCAAATTTTGTATTTATTTTCGTATGTATTAATAAAGCAGTTTTTAATTTGTCATATAACATTAAATAATGTTTCTGTAAACCTTAGTATTATATTCATATAGCTTTACAACAAATCTTTACCTATGTGATATTAAATAAGTCTTAAATATCTTTCGCAGTTAGTATAGTATTCACATTAAAACTAGAAATATCTTTGGTCTGTTTTTTCTCCAAAAGATTTTCTATTAATAATTCATTAAGTGGAAGTTTACTATACCTATACTGAGTATCTTTCCCATTTTCCCAATATATTTCTTTTCTTGTTTGATATGAAAATAACTTAGGAGAGTCATTATTATTAAATAATCTAACTAGATGGTAATGTCTCCTATGCTTATCTATAGCCTTAAATTTTAACCCATATGTTATGTGTAGTATTGAATTTAATAACCTGAGTTTTACTTGAACTGTTCTTAATCCTGATTTTTTAGCACTACGTGATGCATTGGTATTATTAAATACTTGAGTCATTTTAGGCACTAAATTCTGAAGATATATTATCAATTCAGGAGAATCTATGTATGCTTTAACATTATCAGCTTTATATCGTATTCTATCGTCAATGTCTTTAGCAGGTGTACAAATTTTTAATAATTCTAGATAAATCCGATGCCTCTCAGCCCAGGTTATAATTGTAAGCTTATCTTTTCTATAATCTTTGCAAGTGATAGCCTCAATAGCTATTTCATTGTCAATACTAACATCTCGTAACTACTTATAAACTCTGAACTATTTCATATGATTATAATTCCCATACTTTGAGATGAACTCTTTAGTCAATGATTCAGGTGAAATCTTATAATAATCTGCAATATGATGCCAGTCTAAAGAGCATATCTCTTATAAAGTCTTTTTCGGCTTATTTTTTAAAAATTTAGCAGGCTCATGATTAACAATAGTAGCATTAGTTATTGCTGATATCTCCTCTGCCTTAACAGTAGTGGAATTTACCTTTACAACTTGAGATAATGATGTAACATTTTCATCATATTTAGGAATAGGTTCTATGATGGAAATGATCATACTGGCTTTTTGAAGAAAATCAACCATTCTCCAACCAAATAATCTCTAAATACTACCCATAATCGAATAGTTGGTATATAATTATTCCAGATGATAAAGTCTGTGTTAGGAAATATTCCTCTATTCTAAAGTTCTCAGGGAAGATATTCATGTTTAGCATTTAACATTCATTAAAATAACCCTTCTTCTGTAATAGAAACATTAGAAGATCTTTGCTCAATATGATATATATAATCATTAATGCATCGCATACAAAATAACATTTGATTTATCTTAGAATTTGTTTCTATATAACTGTTAAAGATGCAGAATGCTTATTTAAATTTAGGATTAATGCAGGATACTCCTATTTTTAAAGTGCTTGTATAGGTAACTAGGTCTACATCTTTTTATGATTCTTCTACGTTACTGAAATCATGAGCTTTTTCTACTAGATCAGATTTACCGTGATATTCCTTGATCTGTAATTCTAGAAAATCAGTCTTAAGAGCATGAACAATCCCTTGTATATTTTTTCTGAGATGGTAGATAAGTGAAGCACTTTTTTGATTCTCAAAAGGTAGCGAAATTATTTGCTTAGCCCAATCCCAAAGTTTAGCTAATACTGTTTCTTTATTAGAAGCCAAGCGGAATATCTTACCTTTCTGTAGCTGATAAGTATTGTGGATAATTGAGAATAGTTTATCCTTACGAAGGGTCTTAATCCATTTGATATTTAGATCAGTTAGATTATTATCCATGATGATAATGCGCTTTGCATCTTAAATCAATTTATATAACTTTTCTATCGATTGTTTAACCAAATGACTCTGTATCTGAGCAATTATATACACTATTTTATCAAGCCACAAATCGTATTGGATTAGAAGGCATTGCATTTTTTATTATACTTACAATTATTGGTAATATGATGTAAGCTTTCTATTTGACATACTACCCTTTTGTGATCAGGTAGATTTATATTACTATTGATATCACAATATGATTTGAGATTGAGTCTTATAGTAATAGCACTTGAGTAAAAGTAGCGCGTAGATAATACTAATAAATTTACATCATCAGATATAGTAAAATGCTTTAGAATATATGTTTTTCCTGTCTCCTAAGGTGATCCTACATAGGTATCACCTTCATTGGATAATGGTCTTACATATCTCTTCTTATATATTTCTATAGTTATAAGGGTTTTATTATACTTAACCTAAGATGATATTTTTACGAAAGTTTTAGAAAAATCTAGACCCTTTATCCTGTGAGAGGTGGAAAATAAATTTTTATTTTCTTTCTGAATTTTTTCTGCAACAGATGGGTCGCATTCAAAAACTTCTCTGTGCTCATCACTATTTTGCTGAAAGCATTTTACGATAAACATCCCACTGCTAGCAAATATATGACCGAACCACTACTGATCCTTATTATATATGCATTTATATTATGAACATTCTAGTGGAGCTTTCTGGTTAAAATATATGAAGTTTTCTGAGTCCTTTTCTTTGATAGTCCAATCCTTAAGATAGAATGTTTCTGCAAAACAAGGTCTACGTATTTTTGTAATATATTATAACCTACGATTATTTTTAGTGAATTGTTATTTTTTCTGTGCTAAGTAATCAGAATCTTACTTCAACCCCTAAGCTAGTAGGTAGTTGAACTCTAGTATGATTGAGGTCATTCTACCCATTATCTAGTGAAAATTAAAAAATATGCTTTATACGACCTTTTTTTGCTGAACTGATAAGGCGAAGGTTAAAATTCTGACCAGGTAATCCTCAATTAATATACTTACCAAAATTCTCCCCAGTTAAGGTATATACTAATTCTGTGAATGCTTTGAGTTCATGATGATTGATAAGAAGAGCCAGTGCATATAAAATGTGATAGCTACATTTGTTAGGGTCTGATAATGTAGCGATTACCAATCCTCTGAGAATATCTTTTCAGCTACAATTAAGAATTCAATACAAAGCTCTTATGAAAGATAAACAGATTTGAATGAATACTTCTTGTGCCTTAATACTATTTGCTTTCATATCTTCTTGTAAAGCATCTATATTGATCATAGCTCTTAAAAGGTTTTGACTGTTAATACATTTATGAATTTTAGGCAAGCCATATACTTCAGAAATATTATCTGCAATGGAAATCTTTAGGACTCGATCACCATCTTAGTCGATTTTGATAACTAATTTATCTTTTACTTTATCCCAGTTATAAGCATTATATAAATTAGACCCCTTTTTATTCAGAAAAAGAAATGAATAAATTGGGAGACATTTCAATGATCCCTTTTCATCTGACATATCTCTAAGTGGTAATAGAAAAATTTCTCGAATGGTATTTAGCAAGTCCTTGAAAAAAAAATTATCATTAAACTTTTTCTGCCTTAAAGTATATACTGCATTAATTTTTCGCTCTTTTACATTTGGTGGTTGAACCAATGGAATCTTGATAATGCTGGTTGAAGTGCAAGAAGCTTCTTCATTATCTGACTTATATTTAGACTTATAGTCATTATAATTATCTGACCCTAAGTCAGATCTATTATCAATACAACTGCTTAAGTCACTTAAATATTCATTGAGGCCAGCATCGTCATAGCGGGTGAGAGTTCTGATATGATCTATTTGGTCAAAAATAGTTAGTGTATACATAATATTAGTTTAAAAAGTTATACTAACTTTATAAAATTCAGAAATATTTAATTTATTTTTTTCAATAGATACAAAAAAATACATAGCAAGTTGATAAGCAAATCGCGAATAAATATATTTCTAATAGATAATATTTAGTGGTAACTTCTGCATAATCATTATATAAAATATTGGCAGAAGACTACCCCTAACACTAGTATGTGCTTAGAATATATATTATCTAGGGTAAATAAATGCGTAAAAAAAGAAGTGATAGCAAACTTAATAAACAAATCGTAAAAGAAAGACAAGAAGATATGTATCTAAAAGTAGAGCTTTCTTCAGAATTATTATATAAAAAATTGGAAGAAGGTCTTATCTTTCCTAAGTATGTACTCAGGTATATATAGGGAGCCTTCTTCAGAATTATTATATAAAAAATTAGAAGAAGGCCCTATCTTTTCTAGGTATGTACTCGGGTATAGTATAGCTATCACATAATATAGAGGTATAACTAAAAAGAGATATAAAGTTGGCACCTCCAATTCTCTAACCAACTGATCCACTAGTCCAAACTATAAATATCACTCAAATATTCCTTAAAAGTTACAGAAAGGGAAAACTAGAGTCTGATCACGTGATATCAAAATTTAGGTATAGTAAGTTAATGATAATTTTGACCAGATTTTTGGATACAATAATTTGACATTCATGGTGGATGAACTAATAGAATATTTCTGAATTAATACTGTGCTAGATATCATCTGATACCAAGTCTTCTGAGATTACTATCATATGATTTTTCTACAATATATGTATAGAGTACCACTTGACACAGAGCCCTTTAGGAATACTATCATATGATTCTTCTAACAATATATGCGTAGAGTATCATAAAAACTTTAGGCACAGAAAATTTTCGCTTAATTTCAGTCAGCACTATCTTATAAATTCGGCTAGAACTTTGGACATAATAATTTGGCATCCAAGCTGGCAAACTACCAGTTCCATAATACTTTTATAATAATTCCTTACTAGTTCTATAACAGCTTTATAGTAGTTTCAGAACACTATCAAGTCACCATCATAGAGTCAAGCTGGATTCTTAAATTACATGTCCAAAAGATCAGCTGAAATTATGGTATAGTGCTGATCAAAACCTGTTAACTTATTTACAGGTTTTGCCAAAAAATTAACCACGAATTTACTGTATTACCTAATACCTTTTTTTTACACTATTTGATATCTAGAAAGATAACTAAATAGGCATGAATTCTTAATAAAGAACTAGTATCTAAACTAGTATAGAGGGCCGATATTTCATTATAGAATCAAGTATTCAAAGAAGACTGGAAAGTCAAAACTATCAATATAGGTTTTATTATGTAAATAGATTAGGAGCAAGAAGAAAACATTTATTATTAGATCATGACATTGCCATTAAATTAAAACATTACCAATTACTATTAAACTATGAAGTTACCACCATATTATACAGGAAACAGTTAAAACAATACTATAAATGCAAAGGAGCTACCCATAAGTAGGTTATGAAATCACTATCAGATTATGAATAATAGGTTATGAAGTTACTACCAGATCATGAAATTAGATTATAATATCACAACTATATTATGAAGTTACTTTATATTATGAAGTTACCAACAGACTATGAAATTACCAACAGATGATGAAATTACCATTATATTATGAAGTTACCAGTAGACTATAGCATTACCTTCATAATTTAGGCCAAGTCACATGTGATTTCATAATATAATTATATTATGAAGTCACATGCGACTATATTATTTTATATATTTAAATAATATTTATAATAATTATAATAAATAAATTAATAAAAACTTATTAATTTTTTATAATTTCTATTTTTTACTTTATATATTTTTAAAATTTCTATATAAAATTATAAAATACTTTTAATTTATTTCTATTTATTCATAAAATTAAATTATAATAATATAATTTATTATATAGGAATAGTTAATAAAAAAGAGAAAAATCTAAAAATTTTGAATAATTTTAGTTAATAAGCTAATTTTATTTATATGAATATGATTAGAAGAGTGAATTAATAAAAAAAGATTTTAACTAAAAAGTGGATTTTTCCCTTTTTTTACTAACTATGTCCTATATAATAATCAATTAAATATTATAAAATTAAGCTATATATTACTAAATAGATTCAGTCTTTAATAAAATTTATTTTAATAATAAATCTTTTTCAGTTTCATATTATAGTAAGCATCAAAAATATCATTAATTTGTTAATAATAAATATATTACATTAAATTTGCGATAATAGTTACAATAAGAATCAAAGATATTAAAAAGATATTAATTTTAATAAATATAAACAAAAGAATGTTATTACATATCAAAAAATTATTTTTAAAAATAATAAAAGAATTAAAATAATGAATAGTAAGATATAAAGAAAAAAAATAAAAGTGATTATATTATTACTTAAGTTAGGAAAATAAGAGCTAATTTTATCATTCATGATGAATATATCTTCTATGTAAATAATAGGAAAAAAAATTTGAATAGTTAATAATAAAATGTTATTATAAAAGAAGAAAAATAAAAGGCAAGCAAGTTTCTTTCAGAAGCCTGTAATTAATCAAAACTTAATAATGAAAGATAATAATAAATTCAGATATTTCTATAAAAACTTGTTATTATTTTTTATCTAGTAAAAATCAGGAAAGTTATTGAACTTTTAAACATTTATTAAAGCAAATTAAATCCAAAGTAATTCTAATTTTGAGATAAAATTTTCTAATATAACAGCTATTTTTGTCTTTAATAATAATACAAACTATTACTATGCAGTATAAATCAAAGATACAGTTAGACCTCTCTAAATGCATCCTCTATAAATACACACCTTCTTTAAATGCACACAATATTCTGGTCCAAAGCTTAGAACTTAGAGGCTAAATATACCCTCCAAGTTCTGCACGTGCAAGAAATTTTTCTGTTCTTTGATATAATAATCTGATCTCTAAATGCATGTCACGTGACTATTTTATAAAATCAGTGTTGGCAATGAACATATCTATTGATATAACAATCGACAATGGACAGTTTTTCATTGTGTCCATTGCATTGTCCATTGTGTCCATTGCATTGTCCATTGTGTCCATTGTATCCATTGTGATTGACGTATTATAAATCTTGATTAAATTTAAATGGAAAGATTAGAATATAAAAGGATCCAAAATCGCATAATTATCAATAAAATCTCATTTCAAAGCATAATGACACATGCAGGAGGAAAAGCGCCGCATCCATTAACTCTATAGTTTGAAGTACTTCACAATGAAAAAGCAAATAAAAATAATAAGAAAGCTCTTTGTTTATCTTATATTCGATATGTAGGATGAGACTTCTTATTAAAAGATGAAAATAATAAAATTATAAATACTCAACGTTATTGTTACAAACATCTTCAAACTTGTCAAAATTTTTTGACTGAGCATGGACTAAATAAAGTTAATAGAATTTTAGCATTATCAAAATTTAATACAATAACAATAACTAAGAAACGGCAATTTATTGGTAATTTTAAATTAAAATTTTATTAAATTAATGTTAAAAAAATTAATTTAATTTATTTATTTATTTTAATTAGAAATTAATGACGAACCTGAAATTCTAAATGAAAAAACTATATTGTCAGCTAAAAAGTTACAATATAATCAAACCCAAATTACACAATATGTTGGAAAACCGTTAACTACAGCAAAAATTCCAATGTTTAAAAAAAAATTAATTCAGATGACTATATCTAATAGATTTCCTTTTCGTTAGATTAATAATTATGAAACCCGAGATCTTTTTAAGTTTATTTCACCTCTTTTAGTATTACCTGATCGTTGTACTCTTGCTGGTCAGATTTTAAATGCAACAACTAATGATGTTCAATCAAACATCCAAAGTCTTGCTTCAAATAATAAAATTGGAGTAACTATAACTTTTGATAGTTGGAAAAATGTAGTAGAACAAGAGATAATGGGTATTGTTTTAATTACTTCAAATGGCTTTGTTCTTGTATGGGATGCAGAAAATATAAGTGGAGAACGTCAACGCGCAGAAGAAGTAATTAAACAAATAGAATTACTTATTGAAAAAACAATATCACAAAATATTCAAATAAATGCATTAGTGACAGATTCTGTTGGAGGTTATGCATCTGCTAGGTATTTTATAAATTTTTATTAAAACAAATTTAATTTTTTTTATAAATTTTAATTAA
>CAJVPP010002099.1:0-16345 GCA_910592005.1 Funneliformis mosseae
TTAATGTTAAAAAATTTGAGGAATCTGGTCGTAATATTAATCTTTTATAAATATATAGTATAATAATAAAATATAAACAGAATTTGGTTGTAATATTGATTAAGTCTTAAAAACTTAAAAATATTGAAAAAAAATTTTAAGTCCCATCTCTATTGTTGTTATCTTTACTTTTGCCTTTATTTATTCTTTGAAATTTGAGAGAAAGACTAGATTTTTGTTTATTTTTAGTATTAAAGGGAAATGACTGTGGTGTAGATGAAGGAGAAGAAAACTGTGCTTTTAAAGCAGAATCATTTTGTGTATATTCTATTTTATTTTGTATATTAATTTATTTAATCAAATTATATATAGATTCTTCAAAATCTATTTTCTCATTATAATTATTTGTGAGAGGAGTAGAAAGAGGAGTAGTATCAAAAAACTCTTAAAAACTGGCAGTAGCGTTATTGTTATCATTAGTTGTTGAGAAAGAACTTTCAGATTATTCATGTGAAAAGTATTTTTCAATAAATTTTTTTATTTGTTGGTCCTTATTTTTTGTTTTCTTTTTATATTATTTTTGTTATTTTTGCTTATTGTGAAAATAAAAAAATTTTGAGAAAGATTTTTTTTTATTCTCTTCTAATTTTTTTAAGATAAACTTTTATCTTTATTTATATAAATTTAATGTCAATCAATTTGTAGATCTTTTCTTTAATCATTATTCTTTTTTTTATTAATTCTAAATCCTAATTGTCCTAATTTTAATTCCTATGTTTTTTTCTAATTTTTAATTCCTATTCTTTCTTTTATTCTTAATTTTGTTCACTAATAATTTTTATTATTACATCATAATTTTATTATTATTTCTTATTATTTCACTATTTCTTCATTTTATTTTTAATATTTTGTTATATCTTTTCACTAATATTTTTCAATTATAAATTCTAATTTTTTATTAATTTCTATTTTTAACTTTATTTTATTTTTATTTCTTATTTTTTTCTTATATTTTCTTTCTCAAGGGATTGGCATCCCTAGTTCAGTTGGTAACAACTGAGCTCCTATTGTGGATTACACTGCAATAGCCACAGGTTTAAGTCTCAGCCGAAACATAAAACTAGATGATTTTCATTAGAATTTCATATGTAACTGAATATATAGGCGTATATACTAATATGTGTTAGAAACTGATCAATTGATTAGTCAATTGATGTTAATTATGCCTAAATACTGAAATTGCAGAATAAGTGGATGCAAATAAAGCCAGGAATCAATAGAAACTTAGCCTTCGCTGATAGGCCTATAATGGGTACTGTCTCACGTCTTCAATTTCAGGGGTTCTTACACAAGTAAGGAAGTGATTAACCAGTAATTAGTAGATTGGATACTACCTATGGGTGGCTAGGGTAATAATAGACTGCATTGTATTGCTACAGCATTCTCCAATCGAGCTGTCATTAGGGGTAGAGGCTGGATTCAATTCCTGGATAAATTTGATGATATGGGTACGACAGCCACCTACCTTTCTGAGATTCTATAAGATAAACAATGTCTAAGCCTTCCCAATCATGTGTAAAATACTCTGATACTGGGCAGAGGTAATAGTATCCAAATATGGTATTGGTAAACACAGGGAAAAATTGACAAAAAGTACCTGTGGTTGAAAGTGATCCTTCTATCCAAATTTGACAGTGGTTCTGAGATCTAGGGACTCTGAGGTCTAGCTCTTGGAAATATCGACCTAGATGGCAATCTTCAGACCAGTATTACAGGATAGATTCTGACTAAAACTATGTGTCTAGTTACGACTTTGGAGGATTCTCAGGTGTAGAGGGTAACACCTTAATACTCCGTTTAAAGATTCCTATGTACCGGATACTGTAACTTTTAAAAAAAAAAAAAATTATATTTTCTTTCTCATTCACTATTTCTAAAGTTATTATATACTTCATTATTTATGTCATTATATGTCTTTATGATATTATTATTTTTTATTTAGATATTCCTTTAACTTTACTAATTATTATTTTATTTTCTTTTATTTTTTAATTCTCATAATAATTCCTTCTTTTTTTTTTTGTATTCAAGTATATTTTTATTCTCTCTTCAATATTTTTACTAATTTCCTTTTTTGATAATATAGGTTATACAAGTATTCTATAGTTTCAGTTCATTAGTTTTTTTCATTTAAACCTTTATATAATATTTATGTATATTCATCAATTTTCTTCTTTTCCTTCTTATTCTAAGAGTTCTTTAGCTACTTTCTTTCTTTATGATTTTAGTTATTTGATTTTCTAAGTCTTGTAATTTATTCTATATTACATTTTAGTTATTATATTTCCTTTTAGTTATTGTATAATATTCTGGCTATTTTATTACTTTCTAATTATCATATCACATTCTGATTATTGTATTACTTTCTAATTATTATACTTTCTTACAATTATGTTATAAAATTTGTATTACTTTCTAGTTATATTATGTTCTATATGATTGTATTTCTTAATAGTTATATCAGATGATTAGTGTCTCATTACATTATTCTAGTTAATTATTTATTTATCATCATGTAATTTTTAGTTAATTGTTTTTCCTTTATGACTCTCTGTTCAATAGATTATTTCTTAATCTCTTCTTATTATAATTTTTCTTTAATTATTATAAAAGATTATGTGATATGTTATTTTGAGATTTCTTGACTTTATATCACATTTGATAGAGTAAATATTAATAAAAAAATAAAAACCTCCTCTGCGATAAAAATATAAGTATAAATTTTTTAACTTATCATCACATAATAATTAGAATCACTTTGATTGGTTTAATTGAGTAAAATTTTATAATAAATTATTTGTTATTAAAGTTCCAAACGGTTCAGTTCAGTTCAGATTAAATGTCAATCTGTATTTGAAAATTTCAGTTCAGTTCAGTTCAGATTATTAATCTTAAAAATGCCAATCTGAATCTGAACTGAATCGCAAACTGATAAAAATCTAAATTGAACCAGAATTTTCAGATTAATCTGAAATTACAGTTTAATTATATAAGAAATCACAATTTATATGTGAAACTCTAGGAGAATCGCAAAAAATTGCAAATTTCTTTTTGAAGTTCGTAAAAATTTGCAAAATTCGATAAGTAATCACAAAATTTACGATTCTCTAAGATTTTCACATTTTTTTGTAAAATTCAAAAAGAAATCACAATTTTTTGTAACTCTTTAAGAATTTCGTGATATTTTTTGCGAAATATTAAGAGAAATCGCAAAAATTGTGATTCTTCAAGGGTTTCATGATTTTTTGCGAAATTCAAAAAAAAATTGCAATTTTTTGCAACTTTCTAAGAGTTTTGCAATATTTTTGCAAAATTCTAAGAGAAATCGTAAAAAATTGCGATTCTCCAAGATTTTCACAATTTTTTTGCAAAATTCAAAAAAAAACTACAAAAAATTGTAATTCTTTAAGAGTTTTGCTAAATTTTTTGCAATCTCTTAAAGAATTCACAAATTTTGCAATTCTTCAAGAGTTTTGTATATAATTGAACTAAACTTTCAGATTAATTTGAAATTATCAGTTCAGTTCAGATTTTTTCAGTTCAGATTAAAATTATAATCTAAAAAAAATCTAAACTGAACTGATAATTTTCAGATCAATTTTTATGCAATCTGAAACTGATCTGAACTGAACTGAACTGAACTGAAAAATCTTCAGATTAATCTGAATTATTCAGAACTTTATTTAATATAAATACTAAATAATTCATTATAATAATAACAAATTTTTTTATAATGAAAACCTGATCAGTTTGGATGTAAAATTCATTATATTGAGTTTTGACTATATATAATAAACTATATGAAAAAATTTAAGTCTTTTTACTATTTAATTCTTATAACTACCTATATTATAAATATTATATTATTCCTAACTAAAATAATTTAAAAACCTAATTTAGTCTTAATATTTAAATAAGCATTATAAAATCAGTTAAATTTAATCAATAATACTAATTATATTTTATACATTTTTTATTTAATTCAAATTTTTAATAAAGTTATTAAATAGAATTTGTAAGTTATTAGTATTATAAAATGTGATTTATTTTTGAATACCAAAGCAACCTTGATAAAAATTGAAATTTAACTAAGTTTAAACCTACTAAATAATTTTATTTAGATTATAAAAAATGATTTTCTTGAACTAAAGTATTAAAATTATTAATTAAAATTAAATAATAAATTTGTTTACCATTAACATTAATTAGACTGTAAAAATAATTTTATTAAACTAAAATACTATAACGATAATTATTAATTGAATTTAAATTATTAACTAATGTTTTAAGTGAAATTAATTTTACCAAATTGATCTGCAAAATTCTTTTCAAATTTAGGATTTAAAGGTTTCAGATAGTTTCAGATCATAGAAAAATTCTTTAGGCAAAACATTTCAGATGTTAAAAAATAGTTTTGCTTGAAATACTATTGTTAACTAGCAAAAGGTAAATTTGTTTATTATTAACACTTCTAGAAATGGTTTATGTTGCAGAACAACATAATAATTTTTCATTATATAATGCATTAATATCATTTAAAATTAGAATATATAAATATGACAATTCTATTCATTAGATTATAACAGTTTGATTTCATTTGTTTTGTTTTTTTTGAAACGAAGTAAGTTGTTTTAATAAAATTCACTTTATAAATAATGTTGGGCAATTGGACAATTTTGAATATATTTTGGACAGGTTTTATACTATTTTTTTTATGTTAAAAATCTTATTTAAACTTTACAACTTAAAACTGTGTCTAAAATCATCACTGCTTTATAATGATGAGGCTTCAAAATTCTCTCAGTATAAAAAGTATTGCTGAATAGGTCTGAATTCTTGTTAAGACATGATATTGCTTCAGATTTGTAAACAATATTTTCCTATGTTTCAAGTTATTAATAAATATCTATCAACAATTTATATCAAAATCCTATCTCTTATCTTAAAAAATATAATGCTTCAAAGTTTACTTCAAAATAATAATATCATTAATTTGGAACCTGTAAATAACTGTACTGTATGGTTAGCTAAACTGTACTGTATGAAAGTATTTCAACCAATCATAACTTATTGTACACTTTTTTAATTTTTTATATTTATAATAAAAAATATTGATTGGTTATTATCATTTTCATATATATAGTTTAGCTAACTGTACAGTATATATATACTTTTGATTCTTAACCATTACTACAATCGTTGATAATCTTAGTAGAATTTGTTTTATGTGTGCATTTAAAACTACTGAGCTTCACATTTTTTTCTTGATTTTTTTTTCAATATATAATTTGTAAATCGATTTTTACTTCTAATGTCATTGCCTTTGAACTGTTTTCTTCCCTACAAATATTTACAATCAGAATAATAATTGATAATCATTTTAAAAAAATTAGGATATTTACCATTTGAGCTGAATACAACTTTAAACGTGAAGTCAATTTCTGTTAAATTTTGTTTATTTCATTCCTTATCTACAAAAACATAAAGATCTATAAGAAACATTTCTATACTAATTATAAAAATTAAAATTAGTTCGACAGGAGTTGTGAATATAATAATATAAAGATGCATATAGTTACATACATAAAATAAATTTTTTATGACTTGACGATAGTATTTTAGACGAAACTAGTTTTGCCAAATTGATCAGCAAATCTTCTAAATTAGGGTTTCAGAGTTTCAGATAATTTTTAATCATAGAAAATTATCTGGAGAAACGTTTCAGATATTGAAAAATAGTTTTGCTTGAAACAATACTTGACAATAAAAAGTTTCAGTTTGATCTAAACATTCATTTAATTTCTCATACACAATGATGCTTATAATAGATATATTTAATTTTTTCTTTTTTATTATATTTCTTTGGCTTGTTTGATGACTTCTAACATCATACGAATGAGAGCATTCCTAACATTTTTACCATTCTTCAGTGTCCATTTTTCTTCATCTTTACTTAATTCTATAAATTGATCAAATAAAATTGTACTAAAATTGATAACATCTTCTTCATCTGAGATTTCATGGTTTTCATCATCCTCAAATTCGCTTTAATATCCAAAGAGACGTGTCTTTGATTCTGTAAAAATGTTAGTTAATATTATTAAGCTCAGATCAGATCTTTTTAATCTATCAATAGACTTAAACTAATACCTCATTATTTTCTGATAGATTGTCTGATTTTTGCTTACGAGAATTTTGAGTAAAGGACTTTTGCTATTCTTTTTCTGTTTTTCCTCCTTACTATAGCTCCTTCTATTAGATCTGCTAATCGACACACACAAACTCAATGTTAAACTTATCAAAGTCAAAGCTCATTCAGATAATATTTTTAACAACAAAGTTGTATCTTAACTCTTTTTTTTATGATTTCGACATTGAAATTTTCACAAATATTATTATCCTGTCTATATATTATTTTTTATGGTCATGTATTGTTTATTCTGATCAATAAATAAGACATTAATCATTGAAATTCACAGAACATAATGAACTTACAAAAATACAATGCATATATATATTGTACAACTTACTTTATCTTCAGCAACCTGCCTTCTTTTTTTCAGATTTTTCTTTTTCTTCTCGCATTTTTAAAGGGTCCAAAAATCATTAAGAATTTTCTTATCCTGCCAGAAAAGACTTTATTAGATGTACCTCTAGTGTCTCTATTATGTTAACAGCAATTGATTGCAATTTCAGTTTTGAGCGTAAGTATTCAAGGCACTTACTTAATGTAAAGTAAATTTTTTTGTCATTAAAATTGTATTTCTTGAAAAAATTAATCACTGAAAAATTGTGATGATTATCGAGAAAATACTGCAAATACTGATGCGAGATAACAGATAAAGGGATGATTTTTTTAAATACTAATTTAGTTACACAATTTTCATCAGCCAATAATTTACGTGTACTAAAAAATCTCGCAAGTTAAATGGACTCTCATATGAACACAAGACTATGTCTCTAAGCAGCTTGCAAGAAGTTTGTCATATGATCAATAGCTTGTTATTTGACAGCTAAATCCCCAGTAGATTTGCGCACCTTTGAGAGCCAACTTCATCTTTTTCAGTAGAAAAGCAAAAAAAAGTTTAAACATTTTAGAAATAACGTGAAAAAATAAATAATGATCAAGTCGATATTGCAAACAAAAGATGTGCTGAAAGAAAAATGATTAAAAGTGTCATTTTTATTAATTAAATTTTATATTATATACTTCAACTTTCGCACTAATGCAATTTTGTATCTTATAGAATTTCAGCAAAGTTGATTTTATTTCAGATGTTACAATGTAATAAACGAAAAGAAAGGATCCCAAAAAAATTTACCTCTTTAATGGTATTGAACTGTAGGTGATGGAAAAATTAGCAAATGATGGAATTTATACATTGAAATAATTCATTTGGGATTTATCTTCTTTAATCAGGATGTATATGTGTCAGAATAATAAGTGATCAGATCTATTGCTTAAATGACGAAAAATTATAAACATGAATGAATTAAATGTACTATGCAAAAGTATGTTACAAAATAATGCTCATCATAGAGCATTTAAAGTTTCGATTTATTAAAAGAGACCCAATTCCCGAAGTTACTCTGGAATAACTACATTTGGGTTTTCGTAATACCATACATACCTTAGGGCGGCAATCTGATTCTCTTTTCATAATTCTTTCTTGAGTTGATCCTGTACTTACTATTTAATGAAATTATTGGATCGCTCTATGAAAGAATTCTATATATTTTTCGTGTTGTTATCCTTGTGCTTCAGTTGCAAATCCATATTGCAGGTAATAAATGTCAAGTTCTAATCCAGTTGGGTGATCTAAAATTTTAAGAAAATCACGTCGACGTATCTTAGAAGGCGGTCTAAGATATTTTGACATAATCTCTCGACACAATATTTCATGTTTATATATAGAACAATATGTTCACCAATAGTTCCTGTACTTGAAGGAAATGAGCCATTCGTGTGATTTGGAACATTTCCAATGCAAATATGTTTGATGATATACACATTGGATAAACACTTTCCATCTTTACTACATGATATTTTTTTTGCATTTTCGATACCAAGTCTTGCAGATTCACGTACACAACGTGAACACCAAGTTCCTCTTTGAATACTATCAATCTGAGCAAACCATGAATGTCCTTCAGAACATCCCAAAGAGAGTGGAGTACGTCTGTTATGATCCACCCCAATTTTTATCAGAAGCGGAATAAAAAATAAATAATGCGAATACATCGCACAGCCCTATTCTTCGGCAAGAATTTTTCTGATATTAAACAGCGGGATAATTAATCACGTTCTAAGCAAAACTTACGCAAAATGTAAAATTGATTTTACCACTTTCGCAGTTGATTGTCATTAATTTCACAGTAATTTTTTTGAATCTTTCTTCCAAGATTTGCATTTTATCTTGTCACGATCACAATGAATTCTCTATATGTTTATCACAAGCACACTGCAATTTCTGTTACTTGCAAAGATTGACCAGTGGTCCTTTTTTGATTAATTATGCAGCACAAAAAAAAATAATTTCACAAAGTATGTGCAAAAATAACTGTTATGCTACTGCAGTATCGTCAACTAATAATTATAATATAATTCGATGTGACATATGATTAATTATAGTGTAATTTTCGCCCAAAGCTAAATAGTCACTTGTAAAACCTCTTTAAAGTAGGTATGAATGAAAAGATACTGTGTAGTCCTGATGTTCTTTGAGAATATTGACCTTGACAAGTTTACGAATCATGTCAAGAAGTATATAGGATTCAGCTTCCTCAATATCAATACAATGATGTACTTCGATAAGCTTTCTGAAAAATTCATGGTTTGTAGGAAGTCCTACCGTAAACAATTTTCCCTCAATCTGCCAAAACAGTATCTCCTTTGATTCTGATAAAAGTAGTAATGATAGACCAGAAAAAAGTATTTTACACTAAGAAACCAAGATTGCAACAAACACATACTTTTAAGCGAATTTTCCCCAGGATTGATTTTATATATACTGTGGAAATTCGTCAATAAAGCAAATCGCCCACCTGTCAGATATTTCACTGCATATTCAGCGATTTTGGGGTCAACATTAAAATCTTGCAGGAATTTTACTGCTTGTTCATCTGGGATATCATCTATTTCCAAAGGAATAATTGCCCGTGACCAGGCAGAACGAGCTGATATAATAAAAATGAGTTTTAATAAAAACAATTCTATCATGTATAACGGAACGTTAAAATCATAGCATCTTACATTGTTGAAATTGTGATATCAAGCTTTCACTTGCAACAAATACAACGATAATTGAGCGTGTATCCGCGTTGTCCTTCGCAAAATCTTGGAGTATACTAAGAAAATTTGGGTCTCGGACTATGCTGATGCCTCGATGATTGCTTTGCAATCGACTCCTTTTAACCATCTATAGATTCATCATAAATGGAATTTACAATTCAGGTCAGTTAATTCTCCTCTTTACCGACGATTCTTTAATAACCAGCTTCAAAAGTCTTCGATCCATAGCATTCTGAAAAAAGCTTATATATCAATAGAGATGAAAAGTGTGAATTTTCAACAAAAACGCGAAATATTGATCATAACAACGAAAAAAATAAATAAATTACCAGTCACGTGTGCGTTACTTTTCGTAACACTATGTAAAAAATAAATAAACTCGTAGTACATGATGTCGTTCTAAAGAGCCTGTTTCTATCCTAGCTCAGTAGCGATTATGACTTTCTTGTCTTGATAAGTATCCCAAGGACTCATAAGATAATAGAAGTTATTTTTGGCCTCGCAAGTCCAATCACCCCATCCATATACACCGATATGAGTGAACTTCCTTACCATGCCGGGCAATTAGCAGTATATCCGAAATGATCTCGATACTGTTTAATTGATTTAGTCTATGATAAGCGTTCCCGTACTGCTTTTTCGATCTTCAGGGAATTTAGTTGTCTTGATAGGCGTGGTCAAGTCTTTTTTAACAGATTTGGTAGGTGTGC
This sequence comes from Funneliformis mosseae, assembly GCA_910592005.1. Taxonomy (NCBI): domain Eukaryota; kingdom Fungi; phylum Glomeromycota; class Glomeromycetes; order Glomerales; family Glomeraceae; genus Funneliformis; species Funneliformis mosseae. The sequence continues at coordinate 10,042 of CAJVPP010002099.1, forward strand.
ATAAATCATCTGAGAATGAAATTAAGTCACGTGCGCGTAACTTCGTAACGCTGAATTTGAACATCAGTTAGACATGAATTAGCATTCGTACTATAAGTAATTCGTTTGATCTTATCTATCCCTATTTCTGGAAATATCGTGTAAAATTTTTTTGGCTCCGAAGGTTTTCCGACGCAAGTTTCCTATCAGTAATGTTGGGAAGAAACAATTTAATCTCTTTATACACCAATGTTCTCGCTGATTAGTCATCAATATTTTTCTAACTTTACTCTCTTCAACCCGATCCCATATGCTTTATACCGGCATAGATTCTCCTTTTGCCTAACCTTTATTGCCACGTTAAATAAATCAGCTATACTTTGTACCGTAATTTCATTAGATTCCATTAGAATCGTCTCAAGAGAAAATTCGGAAATCTGAATATAAATGAGCTATATTTTTCGATATCTTCATCTTTGGTAAAAACGGATAGCTCATGTATCAAACCTTGCTCACTTTCAGATTGTATGGAATTTTTTGTTTTTTCATCGCATAGCTCATCCTCATAGTTAACATGTGTTGAATCCATAGATTGGGCATTTTCGAAATCGTTAACTGGATCCGGGAGAATAATCTCATTGGGATTATGAAACTCTATTCCTGACAAGTCAGACCTCTCTAAATGCACCCTCAATAAATGCACACCCTCTTTAAATGCACACAATGTTCTGGTCCCAAGCTTGGGACTTAGAGGCTAAATGCACCCTCCAAGTTCTGCACGTGCAAGAAAATTTTCGGTCCTTTGATATGACAATCCGATCTCTAAATGCACGTCACGTGACTATTTTATAAAAATAATAGATGGAGACTGTTGGCGAAGTGTGAATGGCTGACCTTTCGAAAGTTGAGCTTTCCCTTTTCAGGAGATATTGGAGGTATTACTATAGTTTTGAGCTTGAAGTTTCTTTTTCCCTATTCCTCTTTTTCATCATATTACTAACCATTTTCTTGTTCTCTGAATCCAGGAAAGAGATGATCTCTTTTTCTTCCAATGACTTCTGCTCGAGCTGAACTATTTCAGATTCAAGTACGGAAACAGATTCTTAGGAAGAGAAATTATTTTGCACCTGTTCATAACCCTGCTCGAATTTCGCAATTCTATCTTTAAACTCATCAACCTTAACGTCACGCCTAGCGTTCTTGGCATCATCATCCGTCCTAATCTTCTCCAACCCCTCGATTTCACTCTTAAGCTCGGCTCTTAACTTCACAATTTCGGCCTTAACCTCAGAATTCTTGACCTCAACCTCAACAACTTCTCTCTAAGTTCGGGAATCTCAGCATTCTCCTTTATAAGCTCGGCAATCTCAGCTAAAAGCTTAGTATTTAATTCTCTTAATATAATCCATTGTAGGTTGAGATTTTGACATTGTTTTATACAAGATGGGAATAATTCAAAAGCTCGTCAGCATAGATATAAATCGTGACAAAATGTCACGATCAGAATCATACTGTTAAATGTGGCTTTATTGATACAGAATATAAATACATGATTTGGTGAAACATATACTTGTTTTACAAATGTGAAATGGAATTTCTATACTAATGCAAATGCTACGGACCACACCAGTTTTTCTATACTAACACAACGTCCAACATTAATCCATGATCCAGATTCATTGTCCCAATTATTGATATTCTGAATAGAATAAAAATGGTAGTCAGTTATGCTTATGAAACATGATGTCAGAAATTTGATAACCATCAACCTTACGTTGTTAATGCAAATAAAATTCTGCACGAAAAATTGGATATTAGTTTGTAAGCTCCGAAGTTGTTTCATTGCATAGCTATAACCGAAATATTCTCTGTTAGCCGTTGTACAATAATCATCTCGGCAATGATTTTCGAATTATTGTAACTCTGTAAGTTACGGATCAATACCTTCGTGAAGAAATTCTTGATCGAGAATGTTAGTAATAAAATAATAAAGAAGAGGCAATAGCATTTCCTTCCCAATGTTTGATACTCATTTCATGCTATGGTACAATCTCTTTTACATTTATAAATTTCCTACAGTTACTTTCTAGCAAAAAAAAAAAAAAAAATGTTTTCTTACCCATAATGATTTGTGTCCCATTTATAATATCAAGATCAAGCATGTGCTAAGCTTTCCTTATATTTTCTTTAACTATTTTGAAAAAAAACGGAGTGGAAACATAAAAGCTGGCACTCAAAAGACGCGCAAATCTGCTGGAGACGTACCCACGGACAGCGGGTCAAATGGAAGGCCAAATGACGAACTGCCTGCAGTTTGCATAGACACGTAGCCTTGCGTCAATTGAGTATAGTGAAAAGCCAGAAACACGAACGCGCAAATTGCTGGAGACGTACCCACGGACAGCGGGTCAATTGGAAGGCCAAATGACGAACTGCCTGCAACTTGCATAGACACGTAGCCCTGCGTTCATGTGCGAAAAGGAAATAAAATTATAGATTTAAAAATGATACGGAACATTTTTTTTTTAATCAGGTGTTTTATACTGCACTACATATGATGTGACACAGGTGACGTGTAAATATAAGTATCAAGTATATATACGCGTAACAGCTGAACGAGCTGAACGCTGATCTCTATAATGGAAAGACGCGTACAAAAATATCTGTCGTACTTTCTCGACGAATGTAGTGAATATTCTGTAATTGGATTTTTTAAACACTATGATTTCGCACCTAGTGAAAAATCGGATGCTCATGTTGCACTAAATAAGTGCTTGGAGTACATGTGTTCGAGTTCAGATCCAGAACTAAAGTCGAAAGCTTCCAAAATAAAGAAAACTCTAAAGGTATGCTTAATATACTTCATGTTTCATGAATTTCCAACTGAAATGAGGTCTCTTATTTTGATAGGACGATAAATATAAGAAAGATATTAACGCCTTCTGGGTATCTTTGAGCCAGGAGAAAAAGAAACAAACTTTAGAAAACAGAATAAAAATTGTTGAGAAGAAGAGCAAGTTGTATGATGTACGTGTCAGACATATTTTTTATGAGTTCTAAGTTTCTTTTGAATTCAAAAGATTGATTGTCGCGTTTGTTGGACAGGCTGAACAACACGCGACTATGAAAAAATTAGTATATGAACAGGATAACTGTGCTCGCGAAAATTTCAGGAATGCAATGATTAAACCGCCCCCAACTCCGAGATCTCGTAAACGGAAGTCAGAAAATTGGCCTGAACATGATAAAGTATACCATTATTTGACAGATCAAGGTCTGATTTGAATTTAATGGTTTCGACTAACATTTTTATAGAATTTTAAGATGCGTCTCTTTGAAAATCAATCTGAAAGCGAGTACGAAGTTGATGGAAGTGATGAGAGCTCAGATGAGGATGATATGGTCGATTTTGACGGAATTTCCTTTGATACGTTTACAGAAACGAGCAAAACTGAAGGAGATAGGTGGACATTGAAGAGTGGAGAAAAGTTGAGAGATTTACTTATCCGCATGACATCAAAGAGTATTGAGCAAGCAAAGGAAATACAAATGCAATCTAAGGGAATAAAATTAGACGCGTCTATTTTAAGTATTATCAGGTTTATAATTTTCTTTTCTTATATTTATGATATTGGAACAACGCTAACTGCTGATAAACAAATGCAGGCTCGGGCTGTCTTCAATTATCGATCTTTCTTCGGAATTTTCTGGTGGCATGTATTTATGGTTTGGTGAGGAGTGGTTGGACCTTAAAGAAAAGGTGCTGGCACTGGTAAACATTAAACAAAAGAAATTTGAAGGCGTAGTCAATGGTGATATCGATAAATTAGAGAAGGTATGTGAATGATCTATTAATTATTTTGTCTTATATGTTCATCACTGAACTTTTTTCAATATCCAGCTTTGTAATGAATATAAATACTGGGAGGCCAGGGATTTCATACACGAAAAATTGAAGGGACGTCCGAATGGAACTACTTTACAACGACAAATAATGAAAATTTATTTTTTTATGTATGTAATTGTGTGCCTTTTATGCAGTTATGTTTTATTGTCGAGCTAAGTTTAAACTTCATTGCTAGTATGGACATGTTTTTGGAAAACCCTTATATTTTTGTTAACAAAGAAGGGAAGAAACAAGATTTGACAGAAATTGAGTTCGCACTTAAAGTTTTTGGCCCCATTTTGGACATAATTTTTTCCGATGTTCAGCATCTTGTCAAACTCAAATGGTGAGTATTCTGTGCTTTGAAGTGATTGTCAATTGATGTTTTAATGGTTTGCTTGTTGTAGGGGAGAAACAGTTTCCAAAGCAACATCAGCTGGCAGAAAGATCGATTTACAGATTAAATGCCAAGAAGGAGATATGGAACTTAGCCATTCTGAATGTGCTCGATCAACAACACGAGTCAAGCTTATAAAGGATCGTAGTAAATGTTTGCGTACAAATAAATGTGTCCTTGATCAGTTTCTTAAGCATAATCTTTCTGAGGATATGGTTGAGAATTCTGCCATTTTCGGATTGCAATTTGCCGGTAAAGCTCTTTATCACATATTATGTCCATAATTATTGATGTTAATGGTTATTATTTTTATTATAGATCTCTATGGACAGGTTATTGGAATTGATCTATTGGATGAAGGCCTGTATTTTGGGTTTGAAGGACCATCATTTAGGTTCCCCACCCAACTCAATGATATTGCGATTCTTCGGCAAGCTTTGGAAGTTTTATATTACTTTAAGGTAAGAAACATAACTGTTGGTATGCAATAATATCATTGATTATAACTCCTTGAACAATAGGATAATATCGTTCGTAAAGCAGAAGCATTATCTCGTCTCAACATATCAAATCCCATTTATAAGAACTTTCACACTGAAATTGTTTCAAGACCACATCATCGAAAATGTAATTTTATAAGGCCAACTTACTTCACACCGAAAGGACAACTGAAGAACGAAATGAGCATTTGTTCTCGGGAAGAGACTTTTTCACAATAAACTATATTTGATATTACAATAGTGTTATGATATGGTTTTTTAATAAATTATTACTTTTTTAAATATATAAAAAATTACTATAAGTTTTTTATATAGTATAAATATGATATATAGAATAGTGGACGTTTATAGGGAGGAAGGATTTCGAACCCTAATTCCTAAAATGAAAGTTCCTTCCCGCTACTTAATACTAACTATTTAATGCGCCTATTTATTATGCCTTTATGATTAACCAATTTCCAATACAAATATTCCATTCTTATATTTATGATATTGTTTTTTTTTTAACCAAATTTTCTGAGATGATATTTCAGAAGGACCGGGAAAACTTTTAATAGAGGTTATCGGAAAAAATACAAAAAAATTATATGATTATGAACCACATGATTTTACTAACAAAATTGTGGTAAGTATACAGTAAATAATTATTAAGACATTCGAACCTTATAATTACAATAAGATATTTTACTTTTAATTATTAAAATTAATAATTTTTTTACCAAAAATAGAAAGAAACTAATCTATTTAATTTTTATTTTATAAAATATAAAAGATGAAAATTACAAATTTAATATTGAAAATTGTTATTTATAAAAAATCTTTGTAAGATCCAATATCATTTCTGGTGTTTTAAAATGCCAAAAAATTTCCAAATTTTCTTTTGTTAAAGTGAAAAAAGAACTTTGAGAATGAATCAAAATAATATAAAACTTCTTTAGCTGAAATGTGAGCAAATAATTTTCCTCCTATCTCACATGTATTTGCCTATCATAAACATTCAGATAAATATTAACAGAAATATATGATAAATAATCCAAAAAATTTGCTTTTTCTACCCAAGCATGTCATTGATCTCGCTTTTCATATATTAAGATAATTTGAGCAATACAAAGTTTCTTGTCTGAATAAGTAATTAAATATCTACCTGAAATTAGAAAATGAAAATCAGATACATTTATATCAATAATATAGTAGCGGTCAAAAGTATTCGACCGCCTCTAACTCCGGCTACAAGTAAGTAAATTCAAAATGTTTTTTTTATTTAAAAAATACATAACTAACTAACTAAAATCAATATATTGTATAGTTACCATCTGACTCTATAAGTGCAGCTGTATGCCTTTTCATGCTAGCTACCAAATTTGCGGCAAGTACAGATGATAATCAGTTCTATTCTTTTGTAAGTTCCCTTTAACCCTCTAATTGATCGAATTTTTTTTTTGTATATTAATTTTCATTAACCTCCAAATGTTTTCTATAGGGTTTTGGTCTGGAGACATTGATGGCCAAGAAAGTACCTCAATGCCATTTTCTTCCTTCCAT
>CAJVPP010002100.1:0-16342 GCA_910592005.1 Funneliformis mosseae
TTTTAGTTAGTTGGTTATGTATTTTTTAAATAAAAAAAAAAATTTTGAATTTACTTACTTATAGCCAGAGTTAGAGGCGGTCGGATACTTATGACCGCTACTGTATTAAAATTGTCACCAAATGTGTAGCAGTAGATGTTGTAATAGTATTTGGTATATGTTTGTGTAAATACTATGATAGTTATTAATATTCAACACCATTGTTTTATCTGCATATTTATCAAATTCAAAATTGATAATCTTTGCATGTTCTTCAGATGCAGAAGTCTTATGTTATATGATTGTACAAGATATAGTAGTTATACTTAAATTTTTAAGAGTATCTATTAAAGTATTTGAAGTACCAGTTGAGTCTAAATACATTGCTAAATCCCTCTTAGCATTATTAACAAACTTGTTTCTAATTCCACAGAAAAAGTAGCATATAAACAAAAGCTGCTTTTTTACTCATATTTGTAAATCTTTATTTTTTGATAGTAAGTTAGATGATAAGTATAATTCATTAAAAAAATATTTTAACCTTACATTTATTTTTATGAGCATACAAAATATTTATTAATACTTCTATTACCTTAGAAAAGGACAAATAGTCAGTACTCTTAGTTTCATCAATTTCAGATTATCTTATATTAATTTGAGCATATTGTTAGAATTCTACAGAACTTCTTGTTATGATTCTATTATAATAGTTTAAGTATATTGTATCACCTAAATAGATATAATTTGGCAAAGTGTTGTTAGTTTTACCCTTAGTAATGACAAATTCAGTTACCTTTCTCCAATTAGTTGACTTTTTTTACATATAGTAATTACACATAGTCTGGTTAGTAACATATTTTGTCTTCTAAATAAAGTCTTTCAGATTTCTAATTCTTTTTTGATTCTTTTGTATAGTGAATCTCAAAGCTATTTCAGAGTTAGAAATAAAAAAAAAATTTTTTTTATTAAGTAAATTATCAAAATCTTAAAAAGTACTTTAAACTGTATAAATTCAATTGAATGTGATTAACCAATAATGTGAAAGTTCTCCTATGATATGAAATGACAATTATATTATAATATTCTATGATTATAAATTCTTTTAGGTGATGAAGAGGAGGAGAAAAATTTGAGTGAAAAAGAAGAAGATAACTTAATTTTACAAATAGTTTTAATATGAAAATCAAACACACAATATTTAAAGTCATATATAATCCCTGACGAAAAGAATAGTGGTGGAAAACTGCATCTATTTTAGGCTGCAGTTTTACTACTTTTCAGATTTAGGTATTTGTTTATATGCTCAAATTGGATATTAGAACCTGAATTAAAAAGGTAAGTTAAAAAAATAAGGTTTGTTATTTGTTTTTATTTTGATTTCCTTTTTGAAACTATACTAAGCTCTTTAAAAATACAAAGAAATTCTGTTAAGTTACTTTGGGACTAAAAAGTACGTAATGCAAAGGAAATTTCTAATTGATTATGCATTTCTTTGTACACATATGAATGATATGTCAGTTTACTAAATAAAACTAGCAAAATTTCTATTAGTAACTCTTCTGGCCATCTAAAAAAATTGGCTTCAAATCAACGTCATTATATTGGAAAAATTTTGCAACATAATCATTTTACTACAGCAGGCGAAATTAAGACAAAATTGGAAGAAAAAGATCCCAACCTTGATATCAGTAAACGTATAATACATTGTGAATTCAACAATCTTGAATATATTTCTGTTTTTCCAAGAAAAGTTTCTCTCTTGATCCAAAAAGTGAAGGAATTTCATTTATCTTTGGCATGTAATCATTCACGATACAACTGAAAAAAAAGTTATTTTTTCTGATGAAACAACATTTCAGATGTTTAAAAATACCATGTGTGCATGATCTTATAATGCAGAACCAATTGCTCTATGGTAAAGCACTTATTCAAGGTTCATGTTTGGACAGCGATTAGTGTTAAAGGAAAAATTGGCATTCATTTATTTACTAAAAATTTGGATTGTCATTTATATCGAAAAATCTTAGACGACTATCTATATAATAACGCAGATATATTATATAGATGTGACTAGATCTTTCAACAAGATAATGATCTAAAACACACCTCACACAATGTTCAAGAAAACTTGAAAAAACATCTTCTAGGATGAGATTTTTCTTGGCCTTCATACAGCCTAGACTTGAATCTTATTGAAAATATATGGGCTGTATTAAAAAGAAAGGTGGAAAAAAAGATCAAGTATTTAGTAGCAAAAAAAAATACATTACCTGCGATATATTTCTTAATACAATCTAGCAGGAATGAAATGATTTTGATGATGCTATATTATTTCAGTATATTGAGAGCATGCTAAGCCAGGTTAAAACATGCATCAATGCAAAAGGAGGACACATCAAATATTAATAATATAAAAGTTGTTGTTAGTATTGTTCTTATAAATAATAAAAAAAAAATATACATTAAAATAAAGTTCGTACATACCGTCAAAATATGTTTCTGTCATTCTTTTCACTAGGGATTATACATATCATGTAGCAAAATCTAAACATTGGTGATAAGAAGTTCTTTCTTTTTATGACCCTAATCGATTTAAAAAACTCTTGAGAATGTTTCCTTACAATTTTCAACACTTAGCTAATCTAATATGTTTCTATCCTGTATTTTTATCACAAGAAACAAAATTGCAAATTTGTGTTAAGCTTCAATTAGCTGTGTTTCTTTGTAAACTTAGTTTTACTGAAAGTTTATTTGGAGTTTATTTATGCTTTAAAATAGGAGAAGAAACAGTAATTCTTTATACCAAACGAATTATTTAAGCAATTATTGCACAAAAAAAACTTTATTAAATGGTCTACTTCAAGAGAATATAAAAAAGTTTACAAAGGGTTTGAAAATTTAGAAGGATTAAAAAATGTAATTGGTGTAATAAATAAAACACATATTATTATGAAAAATGCATCAAAACAAAGATTCAGAAGTTTATTTTACTAGAAAAAAGCAATATGCTATTCATTGTCAAGGAATTATTATTGATTTCTGTTTAGCATAGCAGTGACATCATTTAACGTGAGATCATTATTAATTGCAGATCCCATATAATATTTGGAGTTATAATTTCTTCTGTTAACAATTCTCTTCTAACTTGAATTTCGAACATAGTAGTGAGAAAGGATTTTACCCTCAAAATAAGATCTGTATTTTATATTTTGTTAATTGTTGTATTTGCTAATAGTCAAGACTTTTGTTTAATAGAGTTGTAATATTTCTAATTCTTGGAATATTATAAAAGTCTTTACAGCAGTTTCTCTTTGATATGAATTCAAACTAATTTTACCCATTTGTAATTGATATCTTCTAAAAAATCTAAAAGGTCTTCAGCAAAATACATATTCATTAACATTCTAATTCTATTCCTGATCACTTTTGTTCACAGTAATTTCTTTGAATTATCCTCATTTTCATTCTAGAATCATCTGTAAGTTGATATGGAGAATAGTATTCTTGAATCTGTAATAGTTCCATTTGTATTATGTCTTATAAAATTTCATCTATTTTTGCAAAACTAATACTGATAGAAAATAATGATGTTTTATATATTTTCTTATATATTAATCACTATTTGTAATTCCCATGACCATTGATCAAAATAACTTTTTAATAGATTGCCATTTACTAGTTAGCAAGAAGGCGTCTATCTTCTTCTCTTAAACGGTAAGATTTATTTATCAAGATCTCATGAATCCTGTAAGGTCCTTCCCATTTTGGCTCTAGTTTTTCTGAGAACTAATTGATTTATGCAATATCAAAGTACAAGACTTTTTATCTTATATCAAATAATGTTAGTTAGTTAAAAGTTTGTTATGAGCTATCTTTTGTTTATTTTTTATGGCAATCATTATTTGTTTAGCTTTTCTCTAATATTTGAAAACTTCTTTATAATTTATCGAATTTGATCTATCAAATTTTTATCTTCTTAATCAACATGATCATCAAGGGTAATTTCACTTCTCATTCATATGTTAACAGAAATAGAATCATTTTGGTAGTAGATTGCTAAGCAGTACAATAAGCAAATAATACAGGACTATATATAAATTCTATTCAGTTTATTCTTATATAATTTTTGTTAAATATTCTTTCAATATTTTATTAAATCTTTCAACTTATTCATTTGTTTGAGGATGATACAGTGTTGAATTATAATGTTTAATTCCAAATTTTTTCATAATTCTTTTATCATAGTATTATTGAAATGTGTTCCTTTATCTGATAGAATTTTTATAGGATATCTGTGTCTATAAATAATTTCTTCATAGATGAATAAAGCGATTTGACTATCAGTAGCTTCTGTAATAGCTCTTGCTTCTAACTATTTAGTAAACATATCTACAGCTATAATAATATATCTATTTTCTCTAGAAGTTATTGGTAAAGAGTCAATAAAATCAATTCTAATCTGATAAAAAGAATTATAAAGAAGTATAGGATGTAATTTATTATTCCTGCTTGGTCTTTCTTTTCGTTAACAAAAATCACAAGTTTTTACATATTCTTTGATGTCTTCATACATCTGAGGCCAATAATATCAAATTTTAATTTATTGAACATAATTTCTTATTCAAAATATTCTATTATAGGATCATTATACATCATGTATAGAACAGATTCTAATTCATGTCTTTTGAGAACTTGTAATAAATATTTAGGTCTTCTTTAATCAAAATGATATAAATTTGTATTTTGAATTATAAAATACTTAGCCATACTTGTGAACTTTTTCTTATCTCTATTAGATTGAATGTGATTAAGAAACTTATTGTGATTTAGATATTGTTAAAGTTCAAAGTATTATTATATATCTATTATAAATAATTGAGCTGTAAGTCACAATGCTTATATTTTTGCTTTTACTTAATTAAATAAACTTGAGACTTTTACTTACTAGCACTATTCAACTAGGTGTTATCTCTTTAAAAATGATGCAATATAAATTGAAATATGATACTAAAATAATTAATATAAAAATCTAATTCAGGAGTAGATGCATGACTTTGAATTTGTTCAAATTTAATACAATAACTAAAGTGATAGTTGGTCTATAAGGGTTAAACAATTTATTAAATTCATCTTCAGTCAATTCGTCAGAAGTTTAAGAATTAATAAATGGTTGCAATAATTTAACTGTAGTACGATAAGCTTTATTGTAATATTATACTTTTTCAGAGATATCCCAAAAGATTTTATTTGTCAAGGCTTCAGGCATTATTTCAAAATGGATTTGACTAAGTTTATATCTAACAATGCAATCATATTTTAGGTCTATAGTAATGATTTTTCTATAAAGTATAAAATTAATAGAATAATCTTATCTTACTTCTACTAATGAACGATCTTGCATTTGTTTGATAGTCATTTGTTTAAATTCTGCAGCTTGAAGATATTTGTTATGCATATCTTGTTTCTAATCTTTTCCTTTTTCATCAAGTATAGATTCAAAATCTTCTTGACTTAAATAATATTCTGACTCATTATCACTTATTTATAAGTATACTTCTTTATCTGAGTATTTATTTTGTTGGCAATATTTTTCATTGATAAAATCAGAAAACTCTTGATAATAGTTATCACATTTACATAAAATACATTCATTAGGGAAAGGTATATAATTTCCATAAGAATTTGCATATTAAAAATAGAAAATACAATACTAATGTGAGTAGTAATCAGTTTTATTGTAAGAGTAAGAATTTCTTTTATATTAATGATTATTCATTAATCTATTTTATTGATATTTAGTTTAACATTCTGACACATCTAAAGCTGAAAAATATACTTGGATCTATCTAGAATTTGTGGTGGATTCTTCTTCTAATTCTTCTATTAAGGTCATGTGAATTAAGATTATTCATGAAAATGTGTCAGCGTTTTGATTCTTATATACTTAATAGTGAAATCATAAGCTTATAAGAAAAGTGCCCATCTGGCAACTTGTCTTTTTACATGTTTAGTAGTTAACAACAAATTCAATGCAGAATGGTCAGTCATTACTTTGAAAGATTGATAACAAAATAATGATTAAAGTGCTTAATAGCCCATTGAACTGCAAGATATTTCTTTTCAGTGGTTGTGTATTTTAACTTCAAATCAGATAATTTTTTACTTATATAGGTGATTAGATGTTTACGTCCTTGATTATCTCTTTGAGCTAGTACAACTTCTAGTCCTTTATCTGAAGCATCTGTTTAAATAATAAATGCTTTATTTAGATCAGATTGAATGAGAACTAGAGCTGTTATCATTTTAAATTTTAATTTATCAAAAGAATCTTGATGTTAAGTTGTCTAATTCCAAATAGTACTTTTTTTAGTTAGACCATGAAGAAGTTTTGCGATCTTTGCAAAGTCTTAAATGAAATATCAATAATAAGAAAAAAGTTCTAATACTATTTGTACTTCTTTTGAATTTCTTGGTATAGGTAAATCAACCATTGTTTGGATTTTCTTTTAGTCAAGTTTGATTCCATTACTTCTTATGATATGACCTAGGTAACTAACTTCATTCATTATAAATATGTATTTTTCTGATTTTATCTTTAATTTTGCTACTTTTAATCTGATGAAGATTTGTTGTATATGATTACAATGATCTTGAAATATGGTTGAATAAATGATAATATCTTCTAGTTAAACTACACAGAATTTTTCAATTAACTAATATAAACTCTATTCATTAATCTTTGAAAGGTAACAGGTACATTCTTTAAACCAAAAGGCATCATTTTGAATTTATAAAGTCCTAAAGGTGTGATAAAAGCTGTTTTTGCTTGATTATCTGGATGCATTTTCACTTGCTAATAACCACTTGCTAAGTCTAGAGCAGTAAAGTATCAAACAGTTCTAAAGTTTTTTAATTGATCTTGTATATTTGGTATTAGATATCAGTCTATAATTGTTACTGAATTTAATGGGTGATAATCAACATATATTCTATGATCTCTTATCTTTTTAGGTATAATCACAATTGGAGAGGCCTATAGACTTTCTGAAATTTGAATGATTTCTTTTTCTAAGAAATCTTTTTTTCCTGATTTAATTGATATGAAGGGTAGATGATAGATCTTGTATTTAGCTTCAATAGGATTTGATGATTAACAAATAGGATTTATCCAATATCAATTTTCTAGTTGAAATAATCTCTTTTGATATAAGTGTTTTAATTATTTCTTATTTTTATGTTTCTTCTTTAATGTCTATGCTATAAAAAGCAATAATTTCTTTTTCTTGGTAAGGCTATTCGATACGTTCTAATTTATCACTTCCTTTATTTAGATCAGAAGAAGAATCTTCATCATTTTCTATTTGAAAAAGATCTGTTTTATATAAAGCTTCATCAATATATTCTTCTTTTTCACTTTTTGCAGTATTTGTCAAGATTCTGAAAAACAGGTTAGCTTTCTCAATGCATTTTATAGGAGATTCAACTGTTTGACTATCGATTTTAACTCTTAGTTTATCTTAATCAAAATATATTCTTGTATTAAATGCTTTAAACTAGTTTATTTCTAACAATAAGGTATTTTGAGATAATTCAATCATTTTTAAATCAACTGAGAATTTTGCTTCTTGCAAGATAAGGGGGGTAAAAGTTATAATTTCTAATGATCTTTTACGTTTTTTATCTGCAGTTACAACTAAAATATCAGAAGACTTATCCAGTTTAATGTTAAGTTTGAAGGCTAAGGTAGTTGAGATTATACATGTAGCTATGCCTGAATTCAAAATAGTTTTAATTGGATTTAATTTGAATCCCATAATATATCTAGCAACGGTGTATTTATTATTATCAGTTATATAGGGTTATGCAATATTTATCCTAATTTCCATTTTTTTTTCAATCTTATTTTTTTCATCCTTTACTTTTTGAAAATATAAGGGATTTCTTAGTAGTTATCTGAAGGTAACATTAACATCATGACATTTAAGTTCTTTAATTATTCTATAAAATTGTTTATGATAAGGTTTTACTAGTATAAATTAAACAGTTGGTTTGGTGATTGAGATAAGATTTTGTTTTATTGTTCTCGAATAGATTCAGATTATGGTAATATAATTTGAATAATTTGTGGTAAAACTGATCTGGTAGTCATATAAGATTCTTGTTCAATTTTAGCCTCTTTAATTTCTGTCAAATTAATATTTCTTTGTTAAAGGTTATTGTTATTTCAATTATTATTGTTAAATTAGAAATTAGGTCAAGATTGAGTTTAGTTCGTGGTTGAGTTCTAGTTGTTGTTTCTAATTGACAATCTTTGACTATATGTCTTTCTTCTCTACAATTCTAATATTTAAATTTCTTTTGTTTATAATTACGATAGTTCCTTTAATTTCAATTTTGATTATTCCAATTGTTTTGTTAATTTGTTTGTTAAACTTGAGTATTAGCCAAATTTGCAGTTAGTTGAGAGACTTGTTTTTGTAATAACTCTATTTGATTTGCCATGATCTGTTGCTGTTAAATGGGTTAAGCAATAACAAAACCTGTTTCAATTTCCTTAGCTTTTGTTATAGCTGTATCTAAATTATTTGGATTATATCTAAAGATGGCATCTCAATTAATTACAACAGATGACAAATAAGCATCACAATGTTGCAACGAATTGCAACTTATTAAAATTTAAGTTGCAACAGGTAACAAATAAGCGTCACAAAGTTGCAACGCCATCTTTAGTTATGTCTTACTACAATCATCATGATATGTGAGACTAATCCTTTGATAAATTTGCTAATAATATATTGTTATTTAAATCCTCCTACAAGATCAACTTATTGAATTAATATTTTGTATTTTTGAGTATAATCAGCTATACTTTGTCTTGGCTGTTGTCAAATTAACTTTAAATCAGTTATCCATTATTTTTCATAGTAGCATTAGCAAAATAATTTAAGAAATAGTTGGTGAAGTTATATCGACTTCCTGGTAAAGCCTAATTTTGAAAGATAGGTAAATTTTCATTATATCATTTGGCAGCAGTGTCTCTTAAGTATCCTACAATAATAGCTATTTTTCTATTATTAGTCCATTGATTAGCTGTGACTACTCGTTTAAAGAAAGCAAGTCATTTATAAGGGTCTTTATTATCTGTTTCATGAAAATAAGTAGGTTTAACTAAATTCAATTCTGTTCGATTTACTTGAGTTATATTTTCGGCTAAAGTAAAGTTTATAGCTTGTAACGTCAGGATTATTTGTTGAAGTAACTGTGCTATCTAAAAGTTATTATAGTTAGCATTAGTATTAGATGTGTTTGTATTGAATGCAGGTTAGGTAATGACAGGCTGAGTTGAAATAATTCCAAATTTTATATTTCCTGTATTAGCTATATTAAAGGTATTGGATGTATTAGATCTTCATTGATATGATTGATTATTATTTTATGTTATATTGCTTTCAGTTTCAAATCCAAAAAAGAGGTTAGAACTTTCAGTATTTATACTTAATGAAGGATTCATACTTAAAGGATTATTAGATTGAAAAGGGTTAGAGATGTTTTCAGTCACTTTAAATATAACTTGCTTTGATATAATTGCTTTAGAAGTATTGATGAGATTTTCAACAGAAATAGATGCAGTGGTAGTTCCTAACTTTTTAATGATTATTTGATTAAAGATATTTGAAGTATTTAGACTTGATTGATATCCTCTATATTCTGAAAAGAATGAAATATTATAGAAACTTATGATCAAATTATTAATTTTAAACCTTTATCTTTTAATTAAAGATTGATTATTTTAGTCATAGTTTCTACTATTTTATTATCACTGTATTCAAAATTTGAACTATCGATCAGGGGATATTCAGAATTATCTTCTTCTATGATCCTATTTGCTTTAGCCTTAATAAAATTATAAAGAATATTAAGATATACTTAACCGTTATCTGATTTAATATCTGAATTAAGATTATCTAAAGTTATAGTTTCTTAGAGAGAAGTTTTGATAGTATTAGACTGAGGTGATTGAGGTTGGAGTTGGCTAATTTTAGATTCTGTATTCATGTTTGATGGTCTTTCAGGTATTCTTTTTATGTTTGTAGAGGTATTTAGAGTATTTCTTCTTCTAGTAAGTTATACAGAGAAGGTACAAGATCTTCCATCTCTAAGTTAGTGTATCTGTTAAGATTGAGAATTGCCCAATTTCTGACTAGTGCTATCTTTTTTTGAAGGAGTTATGTTTAATTCATTTTATAATAAATAATTATTATAGGTAATTAAAAACTGTGTCTACATAACAAATGGAGAAAGATTATTTATAAAACAATTAGTATCTATAAATACTGAAATTAATTGAGTAATTAAAAATAATTCAGTTACAGTAATATTATATCTGTAACTTCAAGTTAAAATACTAATCTGAATAACAAGGTTTCTAAAAAGATCACAATCATTTGGATGGGAATTAAACTCAAGAACAGTTTAGCTAATAATAATAAAAAAGTTAAAAGTAATGCCGGTATATCTATATGCTTTAAATTGGAGCTGATACTAATTTCACAAATTTTCAAAGTTCTCAGATTCTGGAGTATAAAGAGGATAACAAATTAAATAAGATAAATCTCTTTCAAGAAGTTCCTTTGGGTCAATCTCTGGTCTATAACTGAGGTTGTATAATTGGTTCTCTTGTCTAAACTTATTTAAATCTACAATATAACAAATTAAATAAGATAAATCTCTTCTAAAAAGTTTTTTTGGTCAATTTCTGGTCTGTAACTGAGGTCGTATAATTGGTTCTTTTGTTTAAACTCATTTAAATTCACAATTCTTAACTTTTCTTAAAAGTTTTTATTTCCTGATAGGAATCACTAAATTGTCACTGGATTCATTTTCGTTTATCTTAACTTTTAAATTGAAAGGCTGCAGCAGCTAATTCTACATATTAGAGTTTCTGACCTTAGGATTATCTCTAAGTCCTACAGGTATCCATTATAGTTGAATCAATTTGGCAATTTATCATGTCTTAGAATTTAAGATATGTTAGTCAAACTTGTAATAACGAACTCAATAGCAAGTTAGTGTAGTATATCACAATAATCTTAAGTAAAAGATAATGTTGAAGAGAAAAGTAAATTTGTATAGATTTAAATTGATTACTTTATTTATAACTTGAAACTTGTAAGTAACTTACAAATAAGTTAATTTATAATTTAAGCAAAAAGCTATTCTATTTATACAAAATAAATTTGCTATAGCTAATTACTTATTACATTATAAATTAATTAAATATAGATATATATTCCAATAAAACTATACTTAAAGTAATAAAATAATAAAAATAATAAAAATGAATAAAATAATTTAATAAAAAAATGATTTAAATGAATTAAATATTATTAATAAATTATCTAATCTAATTTAAAAAATAAGAAATGTAAATCATTTATCTATTTAATTTAGTAATACAAATATAAATTTTTTTACTATTACACAAAATTGATTATCTTTTTTTAATTATTGTAGATTGTTTTACACATCATTTTTAAGTGTAATTTAGTAAGAATTAGATACTTATTTTTATTATTTAATCACTAATTAAATGAACATTAACTTAAAGAAATCTTATTTTCTTTTAATATTCTTTAACTTCATCAAATACTCTTGATTAATTTTATTTAAATATTAAAAAAAATCTAGGTTTATAAATTAGATTTAAGATTATTAATAATTTAGATAAAGTTGAAAATAAGAATCAAGATTTATTAGAAGTTAGTAAATAATTTTTCTTATATTCTTCATATTTTTATATAAAATTTCTTCTTCTATTTTATTATTTATAGACTTAATTTTAGAATTAGTATTATTGATATAAGTAATCTTTAGATAAAACTTTTTAATAAAGCTCTACATAAGCTGAATCGCTTGCAAGCTAAATGAGCTAGCTCATTTAGGCTCAGCTTAAGCTATTATAAAATGAGCTGTGAATCAGACAAGCTGGCTTATGTTATGACTTAGCTTGTGCTGCAGCTTAGCTCATTGACTTATATTTTCTTCTTTGAAGAAAATAATTTTAAAGATGATTTTTCTTTGAAGAAAAATGGATTCAATGACATTTTCTTTTAAGAAAAATGACCCTTTAATATTTTTTTAAAAAAAAATGCCCTTAATGATATTTTTTTTAAAGTAAAATAGCCTCAGTAATATTTCTTTGAAGAAAATTAGCCCTGGTAATATTTTTTTTAAGAAAAACAGTCCTAGTGACGTTTCTTTTAAAGAAAAACACATCTGGTAGCATTTTTTTTAAAGAAAATCATTCTGAAAGTGAAGTCCTTTAAAGAAATCATTCTGGAAATAAAATTCTTTAAGAAAATCATTTCAGAAGCAAAGTTCTTTAAGAAAATCATTACAAAAGCGAAATCTTTCAAGAAAATCATTTCAGAAGTGAAGTCCTTTAAAGAAATCACTCTAAAAGTAAAATCCTTCAAGAAAATCATTTTAGAAGTGAAATCCTTCAAGAAAATCACTTCAGAAGTGAAAACCTTTATAGGATTTACTCTGAATATAATTCTTTCAAAGGAAATCATTCTGAAAATATTTCTTTTAAAAGAAATTATTCTAGAAACGATCCTCTCAAAGAGAATTATTTTAGAACTTTTCTCTTAATGAGAATCGTTTCAGAAATGTTTCTCTTAAAGACAATTATTCTGAAACTTTTTTCTTGATGAGAATCGTTTTGAAAATATTCTTCTTGAAGGGAATCATTCCTAAAATGTTCCTCTTAAAGGGAATCATTTCAAAATATTCCTTCTAAAAGAAATTATTTTAGGAATGTTTCTCTTAATAAAAAATATTTTTATTGATGATTTTTTATATCTAAATATAAATGCAAGCTGAAAGAGCTGGCTTACAAGCTACATTAGCTTGGCTTGTTAATTAATCTTCATGAGCTGAGCTAAGTTGAATCAAAAAAGTGGCTCAGCTCAATCTGATGGTAATCCAAGTCAAATTGGCTTATGCAGAGCTTTACTTTTTTAATAAAAACCTATAGAATTATAAAGATATTTTCTTACTTTATTTAAAAATCTTTAGTTTTTAATAGTTTATTCAAATTAAATTTTTTTTTTTTTATTTAATTATTATTATTTTCAATAACATTATTTTTAAATGTTTATCATAATAAATACATTAGCTACATTTTTAATTTCTTGATATATTTCTAATATATTAAAAGATATTATAAATAATATAGGTGATGTAGGTAATGTAAATAATGTAAGTGATATAGATGATATAAATATAGATAAACTAGATGAATTAGATAATGATAAAAATTATAAATGTTTAATTTGTTTAACTATTAGATTTATAATACTATGTATAATATATTTTTCTCTACTAAGATAATTAGTTACTTCTTCAAATAAATTAAGAGTTATAACTAATTTTTGTAAAAATTTCTATTTATCAGAATTTATCAATATTTTTTCAAGTTATTTTTCATCTTTTTTTACATTAATATTTTCATTATTTACTAATTTTATAATTAATATTTGAATATAATCTTTAATTTTAATTAATCTATCCTAAACATAATAACTTGAATTCTATTTAGTTAAAATATTTGCAATTACTTGAAAGAATATTCACTATTTTACTAGCAGTCTTTATCATATCAACTTTATTTTATGATTTGTTTGAATTTTTTCTAATCTTTAACTTTGTTTTAATCTTAGAAAAAATTAATCAGTTTTTTTACTCTTAAATTAAAGATAGTATTACAATTAGTTGCAATTATGTATTGGTTATTTATCACCAGTTATAATTAGTTGCAACCTTATGATGCTTATTTATCATCAATTGTAACTAGTTGCAATACTATCTTTACTTAAAACCAATAATTGAATAGAATTTAAATATTTTCTCACTATTAACTATAATATATGTATAACACATAATTGTTATTTTATATTTAAAGTAATTTTATTCATTTTTTTTATTATTTTTTTTCATGTTTACACTATTATCAGTTAATATTACATTTGTTATTTTCTTAAATTCTATTTATTTAAACTAATAAATAATTTATTAAATATATTCTATACAATATAAGAATATTTAGTATCTTTAATTATAAGAATAATTTTATGAATAGTAAAATTTTTATCTAAAAAAGAATAAGATACATCTAAAAATCTTAGTCTATTTCTATTAATCCACATATCAGTAGTTAAACTAATTAAAATTGCATTGTTTTAATAAATTTTTGAATTAAGAGAAGTGTATAATTGTAAGTACTTTAGATGATTTACTTAATTAATTTAATATTTAAAATATCAATTGTTAGGTTAATTATTTTATAAATTATTGAAAAGATTCTGATTGTATAATGTTTAAAAGTTAAGTATCAAAAATTATCTAACTAATTTATAAATTATGAAATTCAATTTGATGAGATTTCTTATATAATGTAATTTTAACTTATGAGATTCTTAAGACTAAGAATATATTAAGTTATTAATTAATACTAAATTATTAAATTTAAATAAATAAATTATTATTTATTTAATTTTATTTTTTATTACATAATATTACTTTATTATTTTTTTAGTTATTTGATACTTTAGTCTATTAAGATGCCTATTGAACTTTTATACTGATATTTTTTATTCCATATTTCAACTGTAATAACCTCTACTTGACATATAATAATTTTATCATTAAATACAAACCAATCCTATACCCAACTTCTTTTTATAATTCTCTTTTTTTTGAGTTTTATTTGAATTATTTTGATTATTTTAACAAAACTTAAATCTATATTTATAAATTTATTATAAATTTATTAACACTATATATAGTTTATACCATATAGATATTGGTATCAGATGATTCTATTTTATATAGTGGAAGCTATGATCGTTCTCAAAAAGGAAGGAATAAGTATAAATTTGGTTAGCTTCATGCAGGAACTATGAGGATTATTTTTATTTATATTGATATCAATATCAATATCAATTTTGAATATTGATAGGAACAACGATTTATTATATATGATTTTTTAAAAAAAAATTAGGACTGAATGATTACGATTACTAATTAAAATAATGAAAGAATTCGTCACAAACATATGCAGTAATGAAAATTCTGTTTCATCTGATTTAATCTCAGCCAAAGGGATGAACCGATCTAATCACTGACGATCTAACCCAAAACTGCCTAAAAAATTAAAACGATAAAATAAATAAAATTAGTAAACAAAATTAATTACCAAAATAAAAAAAAACAATAAATCAAAAAAAAATTAGTCAGCTCACCTTCGCCATAATGATGAACCAGATGGTTCTATTCAAAGGTTTCGTCCAGTTTTTATCCAAAGTGGGAGAACCGATCGAACCTAAAAAAAGAAAATAAATATTAAAATATCAAAAAAAAGAATAAATATATTAAACCAAAAAAAATAAAATAAAATAAAAGAAAAAAACATCGATGGCTTACCTTCGTTGCAGTGATGAACCGGATGGTTCCATTCAAGGTTCTGTCTGATTCTTAGCCAAAGTGGGTGAACCGATTGAACCTAAAAAATAATAAAAAAAACATAAAATAAAAGAAAAAACATTGACGGCTTACCTTCGCTGCGGTGAAGGATCCGTCTGGTTCTTAGCCTAAGTGGAGGAACCGATCGAAGCTAAAAAAAAAAAAATAAAAGAAAAACATTGACGGCTTACCTTCGCCGCGGTGATGAATCGGACAGTTCTTTCGTCCAGTTCTTAGCCTAAGATTAGGAACCAATCTAACCAAAAATGAATAAAATAAAAAATAAAAACAATAAATCAAAAATCGAAAAAAATAAGAATTTTGTCAACCGAACTGATCCGTTCGAAAACAATGTTCAAAATGGAATGGGAAATAAATAATCTTTATTGATATTTATAAAATTAAATAAAATAGATTTTTTACTTTCAAATATTAAGGCCGGTCCCCTGGCCGGCCATAATCATGAATCTAGTTCTGAATATATAATGATAATAATAACTTATATATTATAACATAACCGTAATTATGCAATGTAATTATTAAGTAATGAGATATAATATTCATGGATCCGCTTGAACGTTTATACGATAATGCTTTTCTTTCATTACTAACGGTTTCGTATTCCTTAATGATAATACTTTCAATTAGTTCACATATATGCCAAATGATCACAATTATAAATTTGATATGTAATTAGGTATATCGTTCATTATAAAATAAGTATTCAGTAATAAATGTGACAAACATTTATAATTAAAGTAAGCGCGAAATTAAGTTTTTGAAAGATTCGGTAAGTCAAGGTAAGTCAAGAATACAAATTTATATAATCAAAACAAAA
>CAJVPP010002101.1:0-16340 GCA_910592005.1 Funneliformis mosseae
AAAATAAAATTTACTATAATATTATATATATTTATAAAATTAATTTAAAAAAAAAATTTTTAAAAATTTTAATTTTTTATAAAAGTAAATCAGAAGAGAATTTATAGTAAATAAGCAGGCAAATTTGCTTGCGAATCTCTACAGTTTAAGGGATAATCATAATCCATTTGAATTAGAATTGGACTGGATATTTCCATTAAGTTTAAAGTCTAATAGTCTATTATTGAAAATTAGACAAGGTCCAATTCAACACTGAATAGAATAGATATAAATACAAGTCTTTTTGTAAGTTAGAAAAGACAGACTGATAGCTGTATAGAAATCTTTCTTTTGTAAAAAATAGTGTAATGCTACTTTTTATTTTGTGTACTCCTCTTTATTATTTCTATTCTCTTATTTTATATTTTATTATCTTTTTTTATTTCTCTTTTCTTTAATAAAGTATTTATTATTTTTATATTGTAAAATTCTGTGATTCTATTGAAAACTTTAACCTGTGATTTAAGCTGCTTATGTAAAGTAAACTTAACTCAAATTAACAAAACTAGTAGTAAAATAACTAAGTTTAATATACAACTAATTAGAATTATACATAAACTATGAGTTAACCCTTTAATACTACATCTAACAGTTACAATCTAAAAAGATTATATGTTAACATTATTATTTTTTTATAATCTTTTTATATAGGATTTTACATTAAAGATAACATTTTTTTTATAGAATTCAAAAAAATAATTAATAGTTATTATTTATACTGAAAAAATATTTATGATAAAAAGCATACTTTTTTCTTAATCTAACATTTAAATTTTTAATACAATAATTATAAATATTATTAGATAGTAATTTAAATATATGATATCTAGTAGATAAGCATTTATAATTTTACTTTTTAATTTATGTTACTAGACCTTTTTTAATTTTCTACTTGTTTTCTAAATTTTTTATAATTATTATGATATATTTAATATTCTTATATTTTTGATTTAATTCAAGAATTTTATATAAAAAAATTTATAAAAAAAAAAGCCGAAAAATTAAAAACTAACCTTTCTATTTTGGTAAATTTTATGACGATCAATTTTGTACCAATCAAAATTAATAATTATGTGATATTTCAAAAATGGTTATCACAAAATTCAACCAATAAAATCGCAGATAAGTTAAATGTTCTATACGACAAACAAAATAAACGAAAAGTTACGCTCTTTCTTTTTTTGCCACCTTGTCAATACAAAATATTAATTATTTTTAATTAGATTAGATGCATCTAATTTTTATCGGTCTATGATCTGCAATCGTTAACAAACTTTTTTTTAAGGTTCCAAACTTAATAAAAATCGATCCATTATTATTATCATTTATCATTCCTAGTCATTTATTCATCAGTTCTTGGCCTCTAAATAAAATTATTAATACCGTGATAAAATTAAGATATACATAATGTAATAAAAAAAAATTGTCGGAACGCTAAAATTAGTCAAATTTCCTATAAACTAATAATTTGGCAAAAAAAAATTTTTTCGAATCATGTGATGGTTCGTTTTTTATCAAGATTTTTTTTTTGAAAATCTATATCGTACAGTACATTTTTTTAGTTCAACTTTTTCATAAGTATTTGTGAGATCATTTATAGCAAACATTGTAAGGTTATAGCGATTGTGTATAACACAAACCTTTAATTTTTTACCTAGGAAAATAAAATGAGGGAATTGCCGGCCAGAGAATCTACTCTTTTTAAGCAAATTCTTGCAAGTATATCCTATATAGTGGTGTTTACTATAATTGCTGGTTAATATACATGCATTTAGTATGACTGACTTAAAAGGTTACAAAATTCATATAGAAACACTATGAGTTTAAGCAGTATAAAAAAGGGTTAAAAGCTGCTGAACAAATATTGAAAAAATTTCCTGAACATGGAGGTATACATGACATTATTCTTTTTCTACTATTTTCAAAAAAAAAAAAAAAAGATTTATTTGCATAATAAAAAGAAGTTTTTCGATTTGTTTGAATTTGTATAATTATTGTAATTTTGATTATTCAATTATCATCATTTAATGTTTGATACAGAAACATTGGCTATGAAAGGATTATTTCTTAATCATATGGAGAGGAAAGAGGAAGCGCATGAATTCGTTCGCAAAGGCCTTCGATCTGATCTGACTAGCCATATTTGTAAATATATTATTTTTCTGATGAATATCTTGAATTGAATAAAATTAGAAAAAAAAAAATATATATATATTTTTTTTCTTTAGGTTGGCATGTATATGGATTGTTACATCGATCAGATAAAAATTATGGTGAAGCTTTAAAGTGCTATACTCAAGCATTAAAATATGATAAGGTAAATATGAATTTTAACGCGATTTTAAAAAAGATTTTAGAATCATTTAATTCAAATATATCTGTTTTTCATAAATTTTAATAGGATAATTTACAAATCCTTCAAGATTACTCCTTGCTCCAAATTCAAATGCGAAATTATGAGGCTTTTAATGTGAGTAACATATAGAATTATTGTATTCGTTTTTAACACAATTTTTAATAAATACTATAAATTTTCGAAATGTTTGATAAAAAATTCATTAATTATAAGGAATCAAGACTTCGTCTTTTGAAATTAAGATATAATAATCAAAGATATTGGATTGGGCTTGCTATATCTTATCATTTGCTTGAAAATTATGAATCTGCTGAAAAAGTATTGAAAGCTTATGAGGATACTTTAAAAGTAAATATTAAATAGATTAAGAGAATACTGTATTCAATTATAACGTTTGATGATAAAGACTTCATTTTGTAGGAAAAGCCAGGTCCTATGAATTTTGAACATAGTGAGATGCTTTTATATCATAATCTTATAATAGAAGAGAGTGGCAAATTTGAGAAGGCTTTGGGGCATTTGGAATCTATTAAGGAAGATATCTGTGATATTCGCTCATGGAAAGAAAAGAGAGGTTTGAATTGTCAACAATAACATTTAAATTGTAGTAATATTATATTTTATCATTATATCCGTCTTTTTTTTGGTATAGCTTTATTTCTGCTGAAACTTGAAAGATATTCAGAAGCAGAAGAAGCTTACAGAGATTTAATAGCAGATAATCCAGATTGCTATAATTATTACGATGGCTTGCTATCAGCCTTTATGATAAATACTAGTAAGTATTTCAAATATTATATCGGCAAAGTTAACGTGATCACTCACCGCAATAAGTTCATTTAAATTTTAGATGAGTTGTCTTCTGAACAACGCGAGAAAGTCCTCGACATTTGTCAAGAATTGGCCACGAAATATCAAAGGTCAAATCTCATAAAACGACTTCCTTTACAATATGCAGTCGGTCAGTCCATCTTGTAGACGTTTATTATTATTATATTATATACATGTCTGCTTCATAATATCTTATTTCTTTAATTCATTTGAATAAATGTTTTCTAGACGAGAGGTTTAAATTTGAAGTAGATAAATACATGCAAGAAGCGCTTAGAAAAGGTGTTCCTTCATTATTTGTTAATCTCAAAAAACTTTACGTTGATCCAGTGAAGGAGATTATAGTTGAGAAATTGGTTGAAGAATATCTCCAAAATTTAAAGACGAATAAAGCTTTCACCAAGAACTCAATTGGTGACGAAATTGAACCACCTACGGCGTATCTTTGGGCCCTCTATTTATTAGCTCAGCATTATGATAATAAACGCGATACCATGAAGGCTCTCAAATTTATCGATGAAGCGATTGAACACACACCAACTTTAGTAGAATTATATATGACAAAGGGCCGTATACTCAAGGTCCGAATTTTTACAGCTATGTTAGATGATGTAAATGCAAAATTAGTCTTACCAAATAGTTGCATCTTGGATGTATATAGCATGGAGGAGACCTTATCAAAGCCATGAAAGTTATGGATGAAGCCCGAGAATTGGACCTTCAAGATAGGTTCATCAATTCGAAATGTACGAAGTATATGCTCCGAAATGATCAACCGAAGGAAGCTATAAAAACAATTGGATTATTCACTAGAGTGTGTATATTTTACCTAATCAATTTTTTATTTAATATTATTTGCAAATTATTTAATATTTTCGATCTTTAAGGGTGACGCTCCTGACCCTTTAACGGATCTTATGGATATGCAATGTATGTGGTATGCACTTGAAGAAGGAGAATGTTATAGAAGACAAAATAATTTTGGCAAAGCTCTTAAACGCTTCCATCAAATCGAAAAGGTATAATTCTACATTTAAGTTAGTAATTCTTAACTACATAAATTATAAATACTGTTTGATAATTAATATATAGAGAATACATTGATAGTAACATGATATTTTCGATAACATTTAAGCACTTTGCGGATATAACAGATGATCAATTTGATTTCCATACATATTGTCTACGTAAAGTTACTCTCCGAGCATATTTGAGGTATGTCTTTTATTTTCGAGTACATTAACTGTGAAATTATGTATGTTTTTAAATTTGCTATTTTCATGCGATATATAAAGTATGTTGCGACTTGAAGATCAGTTACGTTCAAATTTGTATTATTTCCGTGCTGCTCAGAACGCTATTGAGGTATACATCGCATTTTATTTGTATATATATCTCTCTTTTTGTTCACATTACGAATTATCCCATTGGAACATCTAGATCTATCTTTATATAAATGATAATCCAAAAATAGTCGATGGTGATGAAAGCCAAAACTATGGTATGCTCGTGTATGATTTATTTTAAAGTTTAATGAAGTTATTATTAACGATAAATAAATAAATATTTGATTAAAGAGAATATGACAGAGAAAGAAATTAAGGCAGCAAAAAAAGCCAAAAGCAAGGCCAAAAAAGCTGCACTTAAGGAGGCAAAAAATGGTGAGTATTATTGCTGTTTAGAGTTCATAATGATAGTCTCTTTAAAAAAAGAGATGTATTGATTTTCTTAATGATTGATTAAGTCACTCCTGCAAAGGAAGATCATTCGAAAAAGAAAGCTCAAGATGATGACCCAGAAGGCGAAAAGCTTCTTAAGGTTTAATGATATTATTTTATTTATTTTATAATAATATTTATGAATTAATTTAACTTCAAAATGTTTTTTTATAGGTAGAAGATCCTTTAGGAGAGGCATTTAAATTTCTTCAACCTTTGCAAACATTGGCTTCGCAAAGAATAGAAACACAACTTTTGGGATTTGAATACTATATTCGTAAAAGTTGGTTTCCCTGTCATAAAATTTTTTATCATGTCGAGTGTCATCTATTTTATTATTAATGAAATCATTTTTATAATTCAGGAAAATATTTACTCGCTCTTAAGGCTCTAAAACGTGCGTATAATATTGATAAAGAGAATCCAGTTTTACACTTAAATATAATACAATTCAAGTTAAAAGGTATGGTAATCATTCTATTCTAAATTGTGTTTATTATGATTTAATAAATATGCTTTATCTTTTATTTCAGTCTCTAAGCTTGAAAAAGAAGATAACGATCAAAGGGATCCATTACGTAATGCCACTGAATACCAAACAATTTTTAAAGTTATTGATACCGAGTTACCAACTATACTGCCTCATGAAATTTCTTTGGTGGCACATAATGAAGAATTTTTAGCTAGAAACAAAGGATCTGTACCTCATTTATTAGCTGGTTCTAATGTACTATTGCAACTAAATCCTGAATCTAAACAAGAAGCTTCAAGTATATTAATGAATTCTGTCAAAGACGAATTCTTGAATACGAGAACATTAAAGGTAGTTAGATGGGAAAGTTAAAATCAACATTATTAAAATTATCTTTTCAATTGAACATTATTTTTTTTTTTATTTTGTATAGAATTGCGTATTAGTATACGAGCAACTCAAAAAAGACAAGTTAAATTCATCAAAAGCTGAAGAATTTAGGAATAAGTGTAAAGAATTGTTCCCAATCTCAACTTATTTTGACGATCTCAAAAAATAGTGGAGGTTATTAACGAGCGATGATAAGTATCAGTGATGATTAATTGTTTGTTTCCTTTTAATTATTATAAAGAGATTATTTGAAATATATAATATATATAAATATATATATTTGTGTGTAGATGGATTAATTAATCTTTTTTTTTTTTTTCGCAATTTGTCAAAAATCAAAAATATATGCATGAATATTTAATATTGATTGATACAAAAGTATTATTTGTATTTATAGATTTTATTCTTGATGCTTATCTTTATTAATAAAAATACTTTCGAAATTTTTATTCATTTCTTTTACATTCTCTCTAGATACTAATATACATAATTTGAATAACGGAATTAATTATTACCAAATCGATTTAATACTTCATAATTCAGTATCTTCTTCATCCCAATCAAAATCTCCGGCAGCTTCACTTTCTTGATGCAATTTAGCTAATCCTGTTAATTCTTCAAGATATGTAGATGAGTCAAAAACGCGCTTAAGAAATTCATATCCATTTATTTTATATTCTTCCAATATTTTATCAGAACAAGCAGTACATTTATCATAAGCTTGTCCAATTATTAACATATTGTTAAAATTTGTTAAAAATCCACGAATTTGATGTGGTATGATACCTAAAGGAGTTGATGTTGCGCTAGAAAGGTCATCATTATTTGTATCAGCTGGTGCTGCTGGTCTATTAATTAAACAGAAAAAATTAATTAATCAATCACCCTGTAAAAAGAATTATATCATTGACAAGTTACCCTTTTTCATGATGTAAAACAGAAACCATCAACTCAACGGCATATGCACCGGCAATCGCCGATAATCCAGGTCGCGTGACCGTACATTGTTGGTCAAGGGTACGATCTTTCAGGGAATCAGCTGGGGCCACAATATCATTACAAAAATAACATCCTAAATGTTCAACTTTTGGCATCTTACTACTATATGCATTGGTTGTTTTCGAAGCAGCATGAAGATCTTTGACTCCATGTCGCATGACAACATAAGTATCAAAGCCTAATGCTGTATTTATAACAAGCTAATAAATGTGACGCGTAAGACATACATGTATTTAACTTAATTTAAAATATTTATTAAACATGAGGTATTTACCTTTCGCATGCTTGCGCCCAACATGGTGGGTAGCCATCGACTCTCCCTACTATCCATTAATAAAAAGACCACGTCATGTGATTCGACGAGTTGTGAAATTTTTTCAACGTCACTACGAACTTTTGATTCTGAAGTGATTGGATGCCCCGGCATTGGAATACTGATATCATGTCCTTCAGTTATCTAGATTTCCAAACGATCAAATTTCAAAACATTTTCATTGGAAAATAAAAAAAAAATTTTTTTTTTTAAAAAAAGAAAAAAATTACACATACTACACCGGGATAAACCTTTTTTAAATTTTCGGCCGCAGTCTGCGCTTTAGGCTTTCCGCCTTCAAGACAATCCTCAAAGAAAAATAACGGTTGTCGAATAGGGTTGGAGAACGAAACACGTGCATTATCAACAAATGTTATATGACGGACACCCCATCCCTTATATAACGAATCACGTAATATATGATTAATAACTCATAGTGTGTGAAAGTTAAAATCAATTGAATAAGTTTGTCATACCAAGAGACATCTCGCCACGTAACAACCTAAGGTTCCCGCACCAAGTAATAAACATTTTGTTTCTCTGATTTTTTCCAGCTGTAGATCTGGTACAATTCTCCATCGCATTAATTTCAGGTTTAAATCAACCGAGGTATCGGCCAGTCTTATAAAAATTATTAAAAAAATGAATGATAGTTCGTTCATAATGGAACGAAAAGAACTAAACACGAATGGTTACTTCGTTGGATCCATAAGAGGTGCAAGGTCAGCAGAACGAGGACCAAGTTTTCCTTGTGGATTCTTTTCCCAACCTACACTTTTAGGACACTTGTCTTATAAGAATATTATTAAAGCATGTCAGTAATGTTAATTTCTTTACTGATGATAAGTAAAAATTTTAAAATTTATATAAAGTACCAGAAATTGATGTGGTTTCAGGTATTTCAACTGTCAATATACGAGTTTGTGAAATATCTTTTTTTCCCGGAATCTCTCTGTAACATAATACTTTAATCTTATGTACATTCCAGTGACGTTGTAAAAGCACTAAGAGATTACGCAGTGGCCATCCGGGATTCATGGGCAAGCTTGAAGGATCAGCAAATCCAACAATTCGCTAATGAAGTATATGCTCATAAAATTATTGGAATTCCTATTTAATTATATCATTCATTTTAACTCTTTATTCACCTCATTATCATTACAGCTTTCAAAGAATGTATCCCATTCAGATAGACTGCCAATCATGACTTCATTGTTACTAGATTTTCTCACAAGGAAAAATCCTGCGTTTGCACCAGACTGCTTTTGTCTAAAAAGATCATAATTTTCTCTAAAGCTTTCAATCTAATCAAAATAATTGAAAGCATTAATATCATTAAATTGCATTAAATATATACGATTAATTATAAATAAAAGCCAACCTCGTTAGATTCCCATGAATCTCCAATGCTCTTTATTTGGCCATTTTCTGCGACACTCCACGGTGGTTCGGTTAATAAAGCGGGAAAACCAAACCAGTAATGATATTTGTACTTCTTCAAATCGGCAAAAGTTACAAGGAGAAATCGGGTAATTAGACACGGATTTTTGATCGCTTCACCAGAGATAATATCCTGCCAAATCTAATTGATTTATACAAATAAATTGAAGACAAATCACATGACTATAAAGGTTATACTACAACCAAAAAAATGAACTTGAATCTTTTACTTGTTCAGTAATTTCTTTAAATAATGAAGTTTTGTCAAGACTTTTGAAATCTTCAATGGTATTAGTATTTTTTATTTTTCCAATCGAAGGATAAGAAAAGGGAGGTAAACTACATTAAAATTTGAAATTACGCGAATTATTTAATTATTTTAAATTATTCTTTGGGTTCTTCTTTCACGAATTAATCCTCACCGTGAAAAAGATTCTGCATTGGCATCATCAAAAGCTCCAGTGCCAAGACACAAATGAGCTGGCATAGAAATGTTAGCCTCCGTAGCATGCTGTGAAATTACAGTTCGTCCAGTAGAGTAATAACCTAAAATATCATGTGAAGTATCATCTAATTTATATAAATCAATTTTTCGTGTGGATAAAGTATGCCAAAATGTGGCTTCAACAGCTGAAGAGAAAGTTACAAATTGTAAGAGTGGATTAGACGACATTTATTGAAAATGTAAAATGAACTTTGGAATTTTAAAAAAATAAATTTAACTTGTTTTAAAATAAAACTAAAACAGATCATCATGCAATTGAGCACAAACCCATTTTAATTACCAAACAATTAGTCATAACCTTTTTTTTTTTTTTTTAACATTTTCTTTAAAAGTTTATTAAACGCGACATTTTTGAATCTTTTATTAAAGATGCGCAATATCGTTATTTTCGGAGGCTCCTCACACCCTGCTTTAGCTGAGCAAATTGCTTCTCGTCTAAATGTTAATCTTGGGTGTGCTAAACTTTCAAAATTTTCAAATAAGGAAACAAATGTTGAGATCCATGAAAGTGTCCGAGAAAAAGATGTTTATATAATTCAATCTGGCTGTGGCCACGTAAATGATAATCTAATGGAATTATTGATCATGATATCAGCTTGTAAAATTGCATCCGCGGCGAGAGTTACCGCCGTGATACCCTGTTTTCCATACGCGAGACAACCTGATGCTCCTTACAAGAAAAATGGTGCACCATTATCGCGGATTCCAAGGAATGCTTTTATTGGTTATACATTTGATACACCAGGCTGTCTTGATTCAACACCTACTACCCCTTCAAATGAAGTTAAAGATCCATTTGGGGCGGCATTTGCCAGATTTGAAGAGCAGGGGTCTGACATGAGTTCATCTCGAATGTCTACTGGATATAAACATTGGATTGCTCGATCTGGAACGCTTATTGCCAATATTATAACGTGTGCAGGTCATTACATAATGATCAACTACAAAATAATGTTATATCAATTATGAAAATATTATTAATACGTAATTTTGTTCATTTGCTTTCAGGAGCTGACCATATAATGACCATGGACCTTCATGATCCCCAATTCCAAGGTTTTTTTGATATACCTGTCGACAACCTTTATGGCCAACCTTTGATGATAAAATACATTAAAGAAAACATTCCAAATTATCAAAGAGCAGTAATTGTTTCTCCGGATGCTGGTGGTGCAAAAAGGTAGAAACCTTGATGATTTATGTATTAACTTTCGTTTTCCTTAAAAAAAAACAACTTAGTTATTTTATTTATTTAGGGCAACAGCGATTGCAGATAAACTTCGTATGGATTTTGCTTTGATTCACAAAGAACGTCGTTCTCAAAATCAGCCTAATAAAACCGACATGATGCTTGTCGGTGAGGTTAAAGACAAAATATGTATCTTAATTGATGATATCGCGGATACTTCTTGTACAATTACCAGAGCTGCAAAAATACTTGGTGAAAATGGAGCAAAAAAGATTTATGCCATTATAACTCATGGAATAATGAGTGGTGATGCTATTCAAAGGATCGCAGCAAGTGTCATTGATCAGGTTATCGTGAGCGATAGTGTTCCACAAGATGAACATTTATTACACTGTACTAAACTTAAAGTCTTCGATGTTGCTCCAATATTTGCAGAAGCAATCAGAAGAATACATAATGGTGAAAGTGTGAGTGCGTTGTTCGATATTATGGACTTGATATAATCATGTGGACGGTTTTTTAGTTTTCTTTGTAAAATATTGTTTTTTTATAACTAAAGTGAATATTTTGGAATTCTACATAAATAATTTGTTTTGTGTTTTTCATATTACACATTTATTATGGATTTTCTTTGATGCTTAAGAATCCACGGATGACTTAACACTTCCTTTATTGGCAAACGTTTACTGGGGTCGCGTTGTAATAACTGTCGATTTAAAAGTGTAAATTGAATTCATTGAATTAATTTAAAATCGCCATTGCTAATTACTTACCGAAACGATCAAATCTTTTGCATCAGCTGATACATGATCTGGGATCGTGAAGTCGACTTTAGCTATCCGTTTGTAAGTTGTATCTCTTCCGTTAACCGGTTCTTCAAACGGGGCATTTCCAGTTAAAAGTTCAAAGCATAAAACACCTAATGACCAAAGATCGATTTTCTCGTCATGAGGTTGATTGTCAACCATTTCTGGCGAAAGGTAATCTTTGGTGCCACATATTGTTTTACGTCTGGAAATGAATTTTGAATTAATTTTAAGATTATCTTCATATAATTATGATTTATGTTTGTAGAATATCTTTATACCTCTGACTTGGTGCGTGTACTGACCACCCAAAATCTGCAATTTTAAGTTGATCGTTCATATCTAATAACAGATTCTCGGGCTTGATATCTCGGTGGATTACATGTTTGCCGTGAATATATGCTAAAGCTCCAGCCATTTGTGCAATATACTAATAATGAAAAGAAATATATATAAATAAATATATTGGTTGAAAGTTATTAATAAAAACTTTAGTTGTAATGTTTAAAATTTCATACTCTTGAAGTTCTCTTTTCTGTAAATCTAGTGCATCTTTTGAGATGTCGATAAAGTTCTCCTTTGGCGGCATATTCAAGAACTAGGAAGACATACCTTTCATCATGAAAGTGTCCGTAAAGACGGAGAATATTCGGATGTCTGTAAAAATTATGGTGAATTTCATCGATCATTATAAAAAAAAAAAAAGATTTTTGATTTACCTTAGATTAGCTTGAATTTCAACCTCGCGTACCAATTGTTTTTCCGCTTTACTTTTTCTTAATTCGGATATTTTCAACACTTTGAGAGCAACAATAAAACCACTTGTTTTTTCTTTTGCAATATAAACACGACCGAATTGACCTTTTCCAAGTCCAATTCCAATATCAAAGTTGTTCATTGTCCATAGACGTGGTGCTCTATATATATATATATATATATATTTTTAAAAAAAAACAAATCAATAAGGATTTGTGTATTCTTTATTAAATTGATAAATCAATACATTTTACCTGGTTAAAGGAGAATTGATGGTTTCTTTATTCTCTTTATTCTCTTTATTATACATTTCTAGTTCAACTTGAATAAATTTTTCATAAATCGCGTCTTACATCATAATTAAATAAAGGAAAGATTGATTTCATTGGTTGATGAAGCCGTATAAAATTTGCACCCCTGAATGTGTGCCAGGTTGGTGGCACATGCGTGACAAATAATTCTTGACAAATAAGATTTGGATTCTTATTAATCACACATTATCCATCACATAGTCATCACACGGGTAAATTGCTTAATTTCTTAATGCCGGTAAAAGTAATGTTAATGCCATCTTACCAGTATCGTCATAAAGATTTCTCACGTAATCATAGTAAAATATTTGTCACCCTGCGTCACAACCCTCAACTTTTCATTTTTACTATGTATTCTGAAGACTTAGAATTTTTTTGGTAGTGAAATTCCATATTTATTATACAGTTAATTTCTTAATGCCGTAATGCCGGCCAAATGTCACGTGATGATGTTTTTATGGCGATACTGGGTAAATTGTTAATGTCAGCCATATTATGTGATCCGTATCCAAATACAGTACATAGAAATTGCCTCTATAAAAATAATAAAAAATTTTTTGTAAAGATTATTTTATATATATAACGGTCACAGGATATGTCACTTGAATTGTAAAAACTCAAAAAATGTGATACTGTAAAATTTCTTAATCCAAAGTTACACAAGATTTTGTCACTTAATTTTGCGGAAATTTCTTTAATTAGGAGATCGGCACACTACATTTTCACAATTTTTATATATAAAAAAGCTAATTCATCACTTTTGCTTATATGCTAACACCAAAATCTAATTGTTGTAACTTCTTGCTATTTTAATATAAGTATAACCAGAAACTCTTCTTTTTAAAAGTCTATTTATTAATATTATATAATAATGATAGTTTTAAAGAATCTTCCATCGAAAATTTTAAAATAAAATCACGTGACGCAGTAATTTTTAACAGTTTCTTCATATAAAACTCAAAATCGGAATTTTCAATCTACATTTTATCTCTAAGTAAAGTTATAGCGCTGATAAAATTACGTATAATTAGTAAAATTTTAGAGTTATATACCTGAAGAATAAGGTTTACGATTAACTTTCATGTTCAATTTTGATATTTTTAACAATTTTTTTATATGAAAACTCAAAATTGGCATTTCTAATCTATATTTTACCTCTAAGTAAAGTTGTAAAGCCGATTAAATCACATATAAATCTAATTTCAAAAGAAGTTTATTTTTTAAAAGACTGTACTTTATTGACTTAGTATGAAAATTTTTTAATATTAAATAAATGACAAAATGTTCATATAATGATAATTTTGATATTTCTATATAAATTTTTTTTTAACTCGAAACTAATGCTAAAAATACATATAATGATAACAATAAAAAATTTAGTGTTAAGGTTGAGTTAAAAATCAGAAATGGCAATATCATGTTCGCTTATGATGATTATTCCAATATATTTGAACACGTTGCATATCCCAATCATTGCTAAAATCTTGAAGTTGCCTCAAAACTTCAACAGCCATATCTTCAGAAAACGAGTCAAAATTAAATAAATTTTCTAGTATCTTTTTTTCATTATCTGTAATACGTCTGCGTTGACGTTTATATTCAGCCAAATCTTCTTGTTGCTGTATTGTGTTATCTTCAACCTGATCGTCTGTCAAAGTATTATTTATTTGCTGTTTATGTATTTCTTTGCTTTGATTTTCTGATAACTTATGCACTACTACATCGCGTTTACGACAACCTTTTGTATTCTGAGAATCAATTTTATAAACATCCTGGCGTTGAATGATAATGAGTTAGGATATACTAAGATTATAGCACGTAAATATTTTTGAAAACCCCATTGAAGTTATTTCTTGTGCATTTAAAAAAAGTTTATGCATTTTTAGATCTACTAAAGAAAAGCAGAGAGCAACTCATTAGCTAACTGCCATAATACATCCTTTCATGATTGTGTTGCTTGTTCTTCTCTGACTGCAACTGTATCCCCTATATATTCTGACATTAATAAATCTAATCGCTCTCGTTCTGTCTGTACAGAGCTTATTTGCAACTTTAATTCTTCATTATCCATTATTTTCCCCCCAATATTTTATTTTACAAACTTGACGCTAAATCTTTCTAATGCTTCATCAAATGCGAAGTAATGTCCAGGACGAGTGAGATTCACAGAATAAACACATTTAAGCAATTCTTGAAGATGTGGATCATTTTCAATATATGTCAAAAAATATGTTACTGCCTAGCATAGTTACCCTTTCCAGCAACTGGAAATAAAGGTGAAAATGCCGTGAGATTTCTTATTTGCATTTTATAATTTCCCCGCCAAATACCAAGTTTGTGTCCTATCCAATAGCCAGCCCAACATAAATAACGATACCAAACTTTGAGAATATTATTATTTCCACTTTCAATATCACTTATTGTTTGGTTTTTATTGCGTAAATATTTAAATATTGCGATTCTAACGGTGACCCAAATCAATTCTAAAACTCGACAGGTAGCCTGGTAGTCTACGACTTTTTCTAGTTTATCTAAAAATCGGACTCCAAGTTTTGCAGCTATATTGGCAATACCATAACCCGAAAAAATATTTATCAATGCAATGCATATATCACGAGAAGTGTGCCACTGGCCTAGAAGAGGTCTTACATTCTTATCATTATTGTTTTCTTTGTACAAAATCAACCGACGAAAAATTGCTTCGTCACATGTAATATCTAGATAACTGGTATTAGTTATTCCTACATCATCATAATACGAATCGCATGCATTATGAACATTCATATTGCAATTCAGATTGTCACCTGGTTTAAGTATAACAACATTCAGATGTAATACATTACATCCCATTAGTATTTTTTGAGCAATGTCTTTAAGAATACTATCTGCATCCCAATTATCTATGCGTGTAGTTAGAAAATTTTGAAACATTTCCTCATAAAGAGAAAGAAGATTATTTGTAAAAACAGAAGTGCCAAATATAGATCAGTCATTTCTACTAGAACCTCTGATATCTATAGGATTATAACATTGAAGTTGCATAGGCATAGTAAATTGAAACACCATCCTTAATGTAGCATGTACGCTTCTACGTGTGGCATCAAAGATATTTCTATATGCATAAGTTTGTTCTATAAAATCTATGTTATCGATTACTGATACATTCCATATGTTAGTACTCCGTAACAGTCTACTTTCTGGTTTTACATCTTGTTGACAGGCCTTTTCTAACAATCTTTCATATCGATGCGTATGAGATACTACGTTTGCTATGCAAAGAATATTGTAAAGGGAGTGATGTAGTTTTGGATTTCGACAAAGTGAACTCATAATATGAGTTAGCCAAATTTTAGTGACCGGAAATGCTATATTTAATACCATTGAAATAAGAAATGCAGTTATCTTGTTCACACAGCTTGTATCAAAATTCTTTAATGGAAGGCCCTTTGCTTTCTTTTTCTAATTAATATCTCGTATTTTTTTCTTTATAACATTTCAATAAATCCATTAAAAAAGTTTGCCAGACATGAAGGAAAACCATTCTGATATTCTATTAGTGATGTTGGATTTTCAAGTTTGGTTTTATTTTTTTGTACATCATGTCGTGCTTTTCATGTCATAATTCCTAATGTTTTACCAAAGTCCGTGGCTATTTCAGAGGTGAGTTCATATTTTTGATTCATAATTTTTGTTATGTTAACGTGTCCCAGTCTCAAAGCAATCTTTACAAAAAGAAGGTTAAAATAATCTGCCACTACTGAAGAAGACTTAGTATTATAAAATATTGAAAGCATGTTAGTCAAACATACTAAGAGATTGTTTTTATTATTCTCGTCAGTGGATTCTGCCATAGATAAGACCCAGCGACCTATAATTCAAAGTGCTTTACTTGTATCATCCTTATGCATATCTATGCATTCAAAATTTGGCACATTTCCACGGCCTCTTCGCTCATAAAAATGCCTACCATATATAACAAAACACTCTGAACATATATATCTAAGTCGATATTTTGCTAGATTATTATTATCGTTAATATTTTTTGATTTCATCTCCTGTTTGAATATAGGGCAAACCTTAAATTTGACATAAAGAATTTGCACATACAGTAGCGGTCATAAGTATTCGACCGCCCGAAATCGTCCAAAATTATTATATAACTACCTCTTAAATTTTCCAGAAATATAATATAACACAATACATGATCACCTGTAA
>CAJVPP010002102.1:0-16335 GCA_910592005.1 Funneliformis mosseae
GATAGAGATATAAATGGTGCTCGTAATATTCTCCTACGATATCTTACAAAAAAGGAAAAGGAGTCAGCTTAGGCTGGAGTGGGAGCCTATTCCCTTACAGGACTTGTTATTGCCTAATTTAAACTTTGCGTAATGTGGGATTTTTGTTAGTAATGATAGGTTTAATGTAGGCGTATGTGTTTTTAATCATTTATTATATTATTATTTTTTTTTTAAAAATCTTTTAATACATAAAAATATTTACATTTTAAAAATTTGATAAACAAAACCTCTGTTAAAAAAGGAAATTTTTTTTTTAAAAAAAAAAAATCACGTTTTTAAATAAATACATAAGTTAATAACCATAAGTAATTATTGGAACTACCTAACTTATTATATTACATTTAAATCACAAGGGAAAAAAAAAAAAAAAAAACCATTCGTTAAATTATTTTTTTCTGTTTAATTGACCTCCCCCCTCCCAAAAAAATTTTAAATTAAAAACAGACATTTATATATATTTTTTTTTTAAAAAAAAAATTGCGTGAATCATAAATTTTAATATCTGTAATTTCCATCATTTATATCGTTCAATATATTATTATTCCAAACATTATTTTCGCTAGGATTATTATAATTACCGTCGGCATTACGATTATGCATTAAATTATCATCCATGGAATGGGAATGATAATATTGTCGCGTGGTAATATTATCTTGTTGTTGCTGTTGTACATTATCATTATAATAATTCTTATTCATGATATAATCAATATCATCTGTTAGAGCAGTTATGGGTGGCAATCTCAGTGAATTATTATTTTTAGTTGGTATTAATTGCGGTGAACTAGTTAATACACCTTCATTATTCAAAAATGTAGTATTAGTATTTGAACGGGAAGTTACAGGCAATGAATTAGTTTTTGTTATGCCATCATTGTTGTTGTCATTAGGTTTAGAAGGTAATTGAAAATGTACGGGTCTAGGACTTAAAGTAAATTGCTGAGTAAAGCTAGGTGTATCATTGTTACCCTTATTACTATTGTTACCATTGATATAACTATCTACAGATGAATTATTTTGATTTAGAGATGTTAATGGATGATAGTGATAGGATGAATGTAATTGTTTATTGTCAAATGAGGTTTTCGGAGTAGGTAACTGATTGGAATGTGATGATGATGCAGTGGATTGATGATGTTGGCTTTGATGATACATGTTATGATTGCCGTCATCGCTACGTCCCATATAAGGTAATGTACGAGATCTGACTGGAGTTTTTGGTGGTGGACGATGAAAATATGAAGTTGCAGGAGGTTGAGTTTGTTGCGTCGTTATCGACGTTGTCATCGATGTTGTAGGATAATGAAAAGATTCCAAGGATGTAGTAACAGTAGAAGAAGAAATTGCAGGCGGTAATGTATCAAAAGAATGATGACGAGTAGGAGGAAGCGAAGAATGATGGGTAAATGAATGAGAAGTTGAAGTGTTAGTAGAGGCGGTAGCGTAAGAAGATTGATGTTCTAATAGAGGAGGTAGGGTAGTCCTTCTCTCCGTTGTACGATACGATGATGGAGGTGGAAGAGGAGGGGAAGCGGTAGTATGATGATGATGGTTAGTGAATTGGTTATTGTTCAAAGGTGCCGTCGTCGATGGTTGTCGATAATCATATGACATAACTTCGGGATTGGATAATCTTGGGCGTTTATTTAATGCTGATCGTTCATGATCATTGTTATCATGATAAGATGGAGACGATAACATGAGGTCAACGGATGAGGATTGAATAGACTTATGTTCATCATGGGATTCGTGTTCAGAATCTTCATAATATGAGCGCTGACGCTGGGGCGGTATATGTGATTGCGAGTAACCTAACGGAGGAGGATATGATAATGCACCACCCCTTTGCCTAGAAGGAAACCGTGGATGAGATGACGCGTAAGGTGGGTAATACGTGGAAGGAGCAGCATCCATCATGTCCATTGAAGGATTTGCATGCGTAGGTGTTGAAATTGACAGCAATTGCATTGGATTACTTAAGCTCCTCTTTCTTTTAATAGAAAATTCCCCAATTCCATCATCATTCATATTATCATCTTCACCTTCAGCGGTATCAGATTGTCTATTATTGGACTGCGGACGTTTCATTTGAATACGATGTTCTTTACGAATTCTTATCCTTACACCTTGATCTGAAAAAGATCTTGATAAAAATGTTGACTCTGACATTCCGGGAAATGTCTTGGATGAATAAACTGTAAATACATCTGATATCGTTGATTGTATATGAACAACCTCATCCCTTTTCAAAATGTATCAAAAGAAGTTAGTTTTCGCCTTTCGTAATGAAATACAAGCTGGTTGATATTTCGTACCTTACGATTTCGAACAAACTAAACCTTAAACGATAACGACCCTCGGCACGTACGGATATATCACCAAACACAAAAAATCCACCATCTACCAATGAATGCGAGTTAGTATGATTATGCGTTATTAAAAGTGAAATTTTTTTTTTTAAAAAAACGGTAAGCCTACCATTATTATCGATGTCTTTTAATTTGTGCAAGGAGGAAACAACGGTACCAGCAAGATAACGCGAAGAGATGGTAAAACTTTCACTGTTATCTGTTGGATGCACAAGGTTTGCACACATAAAATAATAAGGACTTTGGAGGAAATTTCTACGATGTGGCAAAAAGAAGAAGGTTAGACGGATCAAATCAGTTGGGGATTTTAAAACTCAGATTCAATCATTAATCGATTGGCCTATCAGAAATTAATCCGAATCGAATGGCTGTAAGATTCTTACTGAGCTTCGTCACCATAACCATCTACCTTTAGTTGAATAATTGGAGGTGGATCAACAGGTCTTCGATCTAATATCAATCGAGACAGAAAGGGTAAGTTTTTTTTTTTTTTTTTGAAAATAAAAGAAAAAGTAAAAAGAAACAGAATGGATTAGATGCATACCTCGTTCTTTCGAACTACATAATCGAGCTTGTTTAGGCTGTTGCCGTATAACAAGTTGATATTGATTACTGTGAAAAATATGGAAAAGTTTCGAGTTAATGACCTTCAATCATGGTGAGAAAGTTAAGAAACCCAAAAGACGTAAACTTTACCTATCAAGCGACAGCTGACGATTCGATGTACTTACGAAATTGTACGTGTTTAATACCGTATTTTTTGACATTATAAATAAAAACTAAGAACTATAAAAAGAAGTTGATGAATCCAGTCTCCTTGGCTGTATTATTATTATATATATAACAAATTATATATCTCTTTCTTAAATTATTTCTAAATTTCTTTTCAATCCTCAAAAATATTTTTTTTTAGGAATGAGCGTGTAGGTATGAAGTACGATTTTTTTTTTAAAAAAAAAACAAATACGAATGAGTAGGTAAAGGAATGTTTAATAAGGTTTTTTTAAAAAAAAGCTCGTTACTATATATATATATATATAAAAAAAAAAAGAAATTTTAATAGAGTTGCTTTTCTTTAAAATGTTTATCTGGTCCTTGAATTCCTTTGATATCAAAAAAAAAAAAAAAGGAAAAAGAAAATATATATATATATATATATATATTTCGTTATAAATCTTTTGAAAGAAAGAAAAGATTTTTAGCTATCAAGAAATATGAAAAAGATAAAAGATGAAAAAAATTTTTTTAAAAAAAAGATATAATTTTTTCAAGTTTGGAAATATAAAAAGGAATGTCGGATGAGTTATGGTGACATCAAGGAGGTGAAATAATCCGTTGAACGTTGAAAAGAACTGAAAAGAAAAAAAAAAAAGGTAGTAAATTTTTTTTTTTTTTTTTTTTTAAGATGTTATATTAAAAACAGGTTTATTGTAATAAAATAAATAAAAAAAAAAAAATGGGCAAATCCGTACCAATTAGTTGATTTGGTAATAAGGAAAGTTGAAGTAATAATCTACAATAATTTAAAAAAAAAAAAAATACAGTATTTATAGTATTTGCTTGTATCATAATGGGAATGAGCAAAACCGAGAAATGCTTATCAAACTTGCAGAAGGTTTAGGTAAATTTTAAGTGAAATTGAATGATTAACCATTTACCCGGTATGTATAATCGAGTTTCATCAAAAAATTTTCTTCGATTTACTGCGCGAACCGCACTACTTTTGGTTATTCAAATAGCACCTCTTTGCATTGGATGAACCGTTTTTGGTTAAAAAGTAATGAATTGTTTGTTACACGTTTGTTGAGAGCATTGGGATTGAAGTAATTTTTAATTGTTTTTTTTTTTTTTTACAAAAAACTGTGCAAATGAGATATTTAAAATGGAAATTTCTAATCACTCTTACATTGGTTTTGACAAGTTTACATAATTCCTTGCATGAAGGCATTTTGTCATCATGCAGGTAAGAAACATTCCAAATCTTATCATTGGTTTTATTGTGGGGATCGGAAAAATTTAGGAAAAATCAAACCTTTTCTCCATTATGGACCTTTTTTTACAATAATCCGAATATATATATCAACCATTACGTTTTTAAACCACTAGAAAATCATCGACATCATTATTTATAACAAGTCAATCCAAATTCAAAAAAAAATCTCATGTTGAGAATCATTTCACCATATTCGATGCACAAGACATGTCGGATTTTAATTCTTTTTTCTCCACTCTTTCTCTTACAATAAGGAGTTTATAGTCGGGTATTGAACACATGTTGAGCTACCAAGCATAATGTACTGTATTGATGACAATTCTTCTATGCACCTTGTAATCT
This sequence comes from Funneliformis mosseae, assembly GCA_910592005.1. Classification (NCBI taxonomy): domain Eukaryota; kingdom Fungi; phylum Glomeromycota; class Glomeromycetes; order Glomerales; family Glomeraceae; genus Funneliformis; species Funneliformis mosseae. The sequence continues at coordinate 4,747 of CAJVPP010002102.1, forward strand.
TACCCGTAATCTGACCTTGTTTTATTGTTATTGTCGATAAAATAATGCATGCAATGTCTGAATTCAAAATTATTGGACTCAAGGTGTCACAGTGAAGTAATGTTTCTAATTTCGTCGATTCTTTACCTGGTACGTTCCTTCTCGTCTAAAAAATATTTATCTTTATTTTTTATTTATTTTACTTAACTTCGGTTACTAAAAATTTCCTTATCTCGATATAGCGGCTTGCTTTGCGTTGCACGTTCCCAGCTCAATGTTTATTTAATAATATTTATTGCCCTTTTTATGTAACGGTTTACACGGATTTATCGCATTTATAATCATCTGGTAACGGAAATAAAATAAAAAAAGAAAATCTATATTTAGTTAATAAGGTAATCAAAAATCTTTTTGATTACAAAAGAATTTCCGGTTCTTTTTTTTTTGTTCAATTATAAATAAAAATTTTTTCAGAGTCAACAAATGACAATCATTACGAAAATCAAATTGGTATTGCGTAATATATTATTAACTAGGAAATGGAAACCATTGTAAGTCCGGAGCGAATAAAAAATGTTCGGTGTGACACGGGGTGACACGGGGTAACAAGTAACTTGTTCATTAAAAAACACCGGTAATAGTGGGTTTTTGGTAATTATACAGAGATCAATTAATGAAAAGTTATTAAAAAACATTATTTAGAAACATAAAATAGAAAAAATAAATATTTGTACTGTTGTAATAAAATATAATAATAGAACTTTTCTTTAGCACATGACTACTGAATCAATCGAAGCACATAATGGATAATAAACCTGTCTATAGCAACACTCTTTGAAACATAGAGCCAGAGAGAACAAAACACCTGAGCAACACAAGACACATATTGCAAAGCAGCATGAGAAAGCCCAGCAAAAAAAGCAAGGGTGAGAGGTATGTCTTGAATGTGATTGTGACTAAAAACATGTAAAATTAGTAAAAACTGAATAACAATGAGAAAAACGTCTAAATAACGAAAAGTCATATGGCCAACTTGAATAGTACGAATCCATAATAGAATCAAGGTAAGAATCTGCAGCAACAAGTTTCCAGAAAACTACAGTAAATAGAAATCTGCTGCAAAAACTTAACAGTAATGCAGATACACCAATTATTACTAATAAATTTGGTGAAGTTGAACAAGATCTTTTGCGAAAGTTTAGCAATAAGTTTGATAAAGTATATACTTTGCCTGTATGTAATGAGAATTTTCTGTTCATAACACTTGACAGGAAAATGCTATCATTATTAACTTGAGAAAATATTAGCCAAAAAAATTGTCAGAAAATAACATGAATTCAGATGAAATATTTACCTCCAAATTTTCAGTAGAAAATAACATAGATCCAGGTGAAATACTGAAGAATTGTAAAGACTCAAAAAAATTAAGAAAATGTTAATTGCATGAGTTTTCTCTATAATATCAGTATACAGATTCAGGGAAAATAATACAGATACTACAGAAATATAATCAATTTTTCTCAAGATATATAAAAATTTGCAACTTACCTTTCTTGATATCCATCACTATTAGATGTACTTGCTATAATTATCAATCTGCAAGTAATTCAGCAGCATTTAAACAGTTCAATGTTTATCTTACTAAGGTTATTTATGATCATTTATATATTAAGTTAATTAAAAGAAAACAATTATTACTACACTGACATTATTATTAATAATAAAGTTTTTTAATCCTTACCTGCTAATAGTTTTATTAATAACTAGCTTAAGAAAACTTAAATAAATATTGAAAACTTAGATGAAGAAAATAAGAATAATATGATTATATATTTTTTATTCTATTTTTTCTTCAACTCATCACAAATATATTGTTATTCAAAATACTCTTAATTGTATATAAAATAAAAGTAATTCTATAGAATAATCATAGATCATTAATAACTCTATCAATAAATTTCAAATTTTAAATATATTGCACATATATTTTCAATTTTATATTCAACTAAATGCATAAATTTTTATGCAGAATAAATTATTAAAATTTTGACTACTAAATACTTTAAGTACTTGCTTTTCTATAAAGATAGAAGATTTATACAATATACTTATTAATGGTATTTTACATTGAATTTTTATATGAGATAACAAGCATTATAAGAAGAAAAGGTATATATTAAACAAAGGTTAACTAATAATAAATGACAATTACAAATATTTAAAAAAGAATATTTAAGATGATTATACTTCAATATAAATTGATAATTACTGATTAAATTGTATTTGACAGACATAATTATTTTATTAATAATTTATAATAAATGTTAAATTAATATAATTAATTTTGATATTATCAAAATTAATCAGTATTAAAGTATAAAAGTTATAAGTATTTTACTAATAGAATCATGTAATTTAATAAAAGATTATGCAAATCTTAGTAATTTTAGTATGTAAAATGCAATTAATTATTAGATATAATTAAACAAATAGATTTATAAATTTTAATTTTCTTTATATATAGTATTATAATTTATATTAGTTTGAGCTATATAATCTTATACTTTCTAATGCTAATTACTAAAATCCTTATATTACTGTTTAGTTTTTTAATAAGTATTTTAAAACTTTTTTTAAAGATATTATAATAAAATAATAGGATTTGAAAAATAGATTCAAATGATAATATCATAATAAATAATATATATATAAAATCAGAATAATATAAATATACTTATAATAGAATAGAAGGAAATAAAGAAAAATAAAGTATAATGAATAATATAATACAATATTTTGATATTTTAATTATTATAATAAATTTAAGACTTAATAATTCTAATTTAATAGCATTTATATCAAATACCTAGTAATAAATTATGTAATAATTAGTAAAATTATATTAATTTAGTTAATAAACTACAATAACATACATAATGCAATCTTGTAAATTGTATTTATATTAAATATAGATAAAAATACTGTAGTTTAGATATTTCAAAGAAAATGATGAATATATTTTATGCATAATAATGATCATAGTTAGCCTGAGCTTATAACAAAAAGAAATAATCTATTTATCAATTTATATAACAGATTTCAACTGTAAAATTAGCAAGCAATGTTGATTTAAAGTTGATTTTGAGTAAGCATATAGTTTTACAATATTTCTTAAAATATATAAGTAAAATAAAATCACAGTTTACTACATTTTTAGAAATATCAAACTAATATTGAAATAAAAGTAAATCTAATAATTTGATATTTAGTTTATCCTAAAAACTACTAATATATATTATTACAAAGCGTAATATTTTAACTTAAAAAACTTTTTGGTTTTTTTTTTTTATCATTCAAGTTGATCATTTATTTTCTTAGTTAGTTATTTATTTTTTTGAATCTTAACAATAAAATAATAAAGTAAATTCATGATATTATAAAAGGTAAAAATTCTAAGATAATAAATATTTTTAGACAAATAAAATAATTACCTTTGAAAATATATTAAGAGTGAACTGTTGAATTTGAGAAATTCATATTATTTTAGTTCTACTTAATATAAATTAGTTAAATCAATAGACTAAGTATAAATAGAAAAATATTGTATTTATCTTTTTATGTTTATCATTATTATATGAAAATTCTCAATGAAAAAATCTTTGTTATGTAAAGATATTTTTTCATGTTCAATATTAAAATCTTTAATAATTAACTAAAAATATCTTTATAGTATAATTAATTTTGTAAAACTTTAAATTGAAGAGATTATATAGATTTAATTAATTTAATTGAAATATCTACAAGTAATAAAAAAGTAAATTAGATAAAGATAATAAAGAATTACTTAAAGAAGATGAGTAGAATAAATTTTGATTTGATTGAAAAGTTCTTACAGAAATAAAATCAATTACTATTATAAACTGCAGTTTAATTTAGGATTATATAATATAGGTTAAAATTACAAATAAATTAATAATAGTAGGTAATAATACTCTAATACAGATATTATAGAAGCTAATATTTATCAATAGAACCTCTAACATCAAATTAAGAAATGTTAAAAATAGAGAAAATGAAAATTTAAGTATAGATTATTAAATCTTAAATAAAAATAAATGATAGTATTCATAAAAATAAAATCTTATTACAATAGCATTTTAAAGATTATTAAGTAAAACTTTAAATATCTTTTAAATATTATATAATAAAATACATTTTTTATAATAACTTAATTAATATTAATACTAAAAAGTAATTTTACTATTATTAAATTTCTCTTATAAAGATGATCTTAATAAATCTAAGATTATCAAAATCTGATTATTGGTTAGTTTTAAAACTAGAAGTATGTAAAATAACGAAATTTAAAAATACTTGTAATATTTAATTTTGATCAAAATTAATTTATTAAAAATCAATATAAAAGGAATTGCAAAAACTGAAAAAATTTATTTCATCAAAACAATTTGAAGAAACTTCAAAAGATGAAAAGAATTATGTTAAAGTTACTTATAGTTATAATTGCATCAACAGTAAAGATAACACTGCAACTAGTTGTAACTATGTGATGCTTATTTATCACCAGTTGCAACTAGTTGCAATTCAATTTTTATTAATGTTGCAATTAGTTGCAATCCTGTGATGCTTATTTGTCACTAGTTGTAACCAGTTGCAACGCCATCTTTAATCAACAGAATTATAACTTTTAATATAAATAGAATAATAATTCACTTAAATCTTTTTAATAATTATTAATAATAAAAATCTTAATATAAAGAAAAATAGCTAAAGCAGCTATAAAATAAATTAAAAGAAGTGCAATATATTATAATTTATGAAAAAAGTATAATTAGATATCAAATGCTTATATTAATTAATATGAAACTCCAATAAAATTTTTTTGAATATAATAATAAACACTTTAATAACAGGTCAGTTATTATGATTTAGTAATTTCAGTCAACTACTGCTTATACTTGACTTTCTTATATATGTTAACAATCAATAAAATGCATTATTTAATAATGAAACTATAGCATATAATTAGTTTTGAGAAATTACAAGCTTGATATTACAGTCACTACTGGATATAACAAACATCTTTATTTCAGAAAAATTTGTTTGTTATAGAGTAAATTTATTATTTAAAATTTTATTATATACTGAACTATTCGGTATATATTTTCATCCAATAAAAATTTAAACATATGATACTATACTTTATTATTTTTATTATTTATTATCATTAAAATTTTATTCAACTATATCGTTATTAAAGTAATAAAGATTAACATATTTATAATCTTTTATAATAAGTAATTTAATCTGTTTATGCAATTTTCTTAAAATCCTCAATTTTTCATTTACTTTACTAAATTTAGAACCCTGCTTATGTAAAAATTTCATAATTTGCTTATAGCTTTCTCTGCTTCTATTAGACTAACTTTAAGTATACTGTAAATTCAATTTCGTCTAACTCAATATGATCATCATCTTTATCTGAATTTAGTATATAATCTAATATTTCATTATCAGTAAGTCTACCTTTCAGAATCTCATCTTCAATATGAATAAACTCATGTGCATTTAGATCACTTTTTGGAAGTTAAGAAATTAAAATATTAAGTTCATTAACTTTAGTATCAAAACTAAAAAATATAATTATATAAGAAATTTTGTATATTAAGATAAAATTCATATTTATATATAATAACATATCTATTAGAATCAAAATTCTCATAATTTTTATTATTTGGTGAAAAAATACCTGTCTTTTTCTAACAATTTAAAATTGTTTGGGATAAGACTATTGATCATATTTTAGCTACATTTAACAAAGTAACATAGATAGTATAACTAGAAATTTCTTCTGCAATATCATTTTGTAGATCATCATATGCATGAATCTGATCTTGAATAAAAAGGTGTTTATAATGACACTTGAATAAATTGATAATACCTGCATTGCATGGTTAAAGCTTAGTTGTGATATTTGGCAAAAGAAATTTTATAACTATATTATTTAATTTCTCTTGAGTATCATCTAAAATAAGGTGTACAAAAGCGTTATTAACTAAAAAAACAATTTTTCTATTTTTTTTTTTATTATTTCATTAAGCTTAAGAAGAATATTATTAAAGATGCTAACTTACATCAATACTTTTTATTTCAAAAATAGTATACCAGAAGATTTCTAATATTAATATATTTCATTGCATAAGGGGTTTTATATTTATAGATAAATGTAAGATTTATCTTTTCAGTTTCAGATGCATTGATTACACAAAATATGTAATTCTAATTTTTCTTTTTTGTATTCTGAAATAGGTTCACATATTAGAATCCTAGAAGGTTTTATTTTCTAAAAAAGTCCAGTATTATCTCCATTCTAGATATCTTCAAAATTGTAAGATGCAAGAAGCTATTATAAAATAAGACAGTTACTTTTTATAGACTTAGCTGATGATGCACTTCTAGCCTCACCCTGCTTTTTATTTTGACACAAGCCATATTATTTTTTAAAGCCACTTAATCATCTTTCTGAAGAATTAAAGTCTTTTATAGATAATTATCTGGCAAAATAATTTGTCTTTATTTTTAATATATTATTATCAATATTGTATTCCTCTAAAAATAAGCACTCCCCAAAAATAAGCATTATCTTATTTTTTTAGTATTCAAAAATAAATATTATCACATTTTTTAGTATCTGAAAATAAAATAAATGCTAAAACAAACCTGATTTATTAAATATTTTATAAATTTCAATGTTTTTTATTTATTTTATTTAAAAGAATTCTTTGCCATCAATATTTCTTTCATTATTATTAATGATTGTTGTTACTATCAATGGTACTATTATCATCATTATTGTTCACCATTAACACATCTAGAATTACCACTAAATTATATCCACTTTTACAAAACTTATTTTATAGATTCTTTTATATGACCCCTAAAAGAAATGTGTTAGAAATATAAAGCATTTATCATTTTTATATAGCTTCTGAGATTGAAAATTTAGTAATTTTGTTCAGTATTTGAAATTAAGCATCTCTATAGCAAAAAAAGGATGCTTAATTTTAGAGACATACGGTATTTTATTTTATATTAAGTGCATTATTAACCTAAAGATCAAGTACGTCTTCAAGTTGAGGCCATTTTAGATCACAAAACTTCTTAACACTTTCTTGTTCCTTTAAAACTACAAGTCAACGCTTCTTTTTATTTAATATATCTATAATTGTTGACTTCTCAATATTATATTATTATGCAAGCTTAGTATTAAAAATGTTTAGATTTTTTTCTTTTTTTCACAAAGTTCACATTTTGTGCAGCAGTAATATTAACTCTCTTTCTTTTAGTTGACATTATTTTATTAGAGTTTTTCAAATCCTGATGATCATCTAATTTAAAGTTTAGATCATAAGATTTACGTGATCATTTAATATATTGAATATAGGACTATTATACTTGAGCTAGCTCTTATAAGTTCAATTGTAATATATAGCATTTTATTATATTATTTTATTATATCTAGTATAATTTAATATAAAATAATCAATTCTGTCTAACTTAGTTTAGTATAATGAATTTTCAGTATAATCAGTTTCATTATATTTAATGGTAACTGTATATAATAACGATTTAAGAATTCTAAAAAATAACAGGATTTAGAAATACTTTTTCAAGACTATATAATGGTAAGTTAATTAGAAAATACTGATCTATGGCTGCTTATCTAAACTTATTTAGATTTAGCAAAATATCTAAACTATAGGTTTGTTAATTTTTTACTAAAATTTTAATATAATTTTACATTTTTATAAGCTTTGATATAGTTTTACCTTTACAGAATTTTATAGATTTTTAATAAGATTTTAATATAATTTCGCTAAATTTTACTTTTTTCTATTTAGACGACTTGCAAAACCTCTAGGTTTCATTTAATAATCTTATGCTAACCTTATGAATTAAGAATAAGTAAAGCAAAATAGAATATAATAAATTTTTAATACTACATTTATTTTAACGAAGTAAAATAATATTAATATAATTAATATAAATTAATATAAATCTTTAAATATACTTGTTATTAAAATTTAAGTTTTATATATAAATATTAAAATTAAAAAGCTAAATTTAATATAGTACATAGTCTTGAGGTATAGGTAATACTAATAAGAAATATATGCATTATATTAATAATAAATCTTTAGATTAAATCAGATTAATCATAGTTCAATAGAAACTGTTTAAGATATTTTATTTAAAAATGATCAAAAATTGCTTTTTCTTTCTATAGCAATTTTTATTTTTGTTTAATTTACATTAGTTCTACTATTGTTATATCAGAGAAGATCAAAACTATTTTAATTATATCTATTTGAAATATCTGAAAGAGTAATTATAGTCAACTCTTGATATAACAAATTCTTAATATATGAACTTTTGATATAATGAATTTTTTGAACAAATATAATAAATATTCTTATTATAGTGAATTAGCCAATTAAATCTCTTAAAATCTTCACTATAACCTTATAGTAAAGCTAAGGTCTAAGATATAAAATTCATTATAACAAGAGTGATTATATAGAGTAATATGTTTATGCCTATAACTTTTAATTAATCTTATATAAATTATTATTTATATAAAATCTAGGATTTACTTAACAAACTACTGTAATAAATCTTAAAAACAAAGAATTTACAGTTAGTCTTTCTTTTGTGATAGTGTCTCAGATTTGTATCTTTGAAGATTTTCTTTTCAAATTATTTGACTTCAAGAAACTTTAGCAGATCAAAGAATTAAAGACTATAAAAGGTTGCAAAAAAGAAAAAATAAAGAAGACTATTTATATAAAATTAAAGCATACAACTGTAGCAAAAGTTTAGATAGAATTTTTTTAGTTTTTTTGAAGCATATAACTAATAATGCATATAACTTTATGAATAAAAAAAAGTATGTTTATAGATATTAGACACAAAAACATTTTATTATTTTTTTTTAATAGTATATAACTTCAAAATGTATAAAAAATACAATATTTAGAAAACAGTTAATTAAGAAATGGAAAGTTTTATTTAAAAAAGTATTTTTTCATTCAGATATGGTAATTTTCAGTGATATAACAAAATTATTTATTATTAATCAATCAGATCAGTATGGATAATATGATGTGATAAAATAATCAGAAATATTTATGTAACTGAGTTCTTTTCACTAATATGCTTTGCTTTAGATATTTATATAAGTTTCACATACTCTTAAAATTTAATTGCACATGATCAACTATAATATTTATTGATTATATTTTTTCACACGTTTTTTGGATTTTTTTTAAAATTATTTTGCATTTTTGAAACTTTTTTTCTTAATATATACTAAATAAAAATAATCATCTTGAACCTCATCCTTCAATAAGAAGAGAAATTTTTTTGTAATAAACATGTTACGTTTCTACTCATTGAGAATAAAAATGTTTGAAAATTAGAGTGAAAATATAAAAAATGAGAGGAAGGTTAAAATTTTACTTTGGTTGCAAAATGACAAAAGTTATTTTTAGAATTACAGAGGGTCATCAAAAGTCTCTGAATGCTTTTTGGCTTAATAAATCATTTAAAATTTTAAATTTTAATTAAATATTTTATTAAATATTTATTACAAATGACATATAAAATAAATTTCATACTAATTAATTAGTACTTAGTCAGGTTTTCATTTACTTCAATAATAGCTCAAATTTGTTATGTTATACTAATGACCAAATTTTTGATAGTATATATTAAAATTTCTCTTTATAACTTCTTAATATGCCGCTTTAGTTTAGTAATGTTAGAAGACATTTTTTTCCTTTCACAGATGCTTTCCTTAACATCAGCCCATAGATTTTCAATCAGGCTGATGTTTGGACTTGAGCAGGTTATAAAAGAATATGCATATCATTTTCTGCATAAAAATTTTTCATCTGCTTTATATTGTAAGGCTGAAAATTATCCTCCTGAAAACTATTATCACAATTTGAAATACATTTTTAAAGTATGATTCATATAAATAAGGTTCAAAACGTTATATGACTGTAGAATTGCTAAGTCACATAAAATTGTTGATATTGAATCACACCTAAAAAGTAATATTCAGAGACTTTTGATAATCCTTTGTATTTTATTTGTAGTCATAATAAAGAATATTTCTTATTGCATAAAAACTATATGTGTATATTTGAATAAGTGTAATTTATATAATAAGTTTGTTACTATTTTATAAAATAACATATTATGTGATTAAATTATATTTAAAGTTAATTACATATAGGATAAATATTAATTAACCTGATTAATTAATTGAGAAATAGTTAACCATTTTGGTTAATTTTGAATTAACTAATCAAATTAAAGGAAAATTGACTAATAAAATTGATAGATTAATATAAATAATAAATTATTTTTTTTTTTATTTAATATTTTACAAAGTTTAATATTAAATATATAAATTTTCTTTTTTAATTTTTTTAATATGTAAAATCTAAAATTGTATTAAATAGCTTTGCTTGTTCTTCTTATTCTTGTTACTTTTAACTTATCAAATATTTGATTTATAAATAAAGTCAACATTTTTAAAGTATATTTTAATAATTTCTTTAGTTTTTTTATTCAAAATAATAAAAAAGAAAAGAACTATTTGGAATTATTTTACAATTATTACATAAAGTTCAATAGAAAATAATGAGATTAAATCAAGTTTATATCTTTCTATAAAATGTAATTATTATTTTAAAGTTTTCAATAGAGCTGTTTCTTTAAGAATGTAAATTCAACTTAATGAGTATTTAAATGTATCAAGTAATACTAAATTACAAAAAACTATTCTAATATAAAATCCTATATCCTCAAATATTCTTTAAATAATATAAATACATCTCTTTATGAAATAAATAAATTTAAAAAACAAATCAAATTAGATAATTTTGTTAATAATATGAAGGAAAAAGAATAAGAATCTCTTGAATTTTTACTAGCTTAGGTATTATATTTAGCTAGAGTACTATTTACTTTTATTGATAATCTTTTTATTATTCAATTTTTTAAATATCTTTGATTATCTTTTAAACTTTCAAATAGAAAAAAGATTGCTAATAAATTATTAAATAAAATTTATGAAAATATAAAGATATAAGCAGATAAACAAATTTTAAAAATAATAACTTTTATATGATTTCTAATGGCTGGTCTAACATTAATAAAGATTCAGTATATAATTTTATTATTTGTATTCCAAAACCATTTTTTTTTTGATATAACTTATTTAAGTAAAGAATTTCATACAGTAGATCAAATAATTCAACAAATGGATATTATTGGTATTTCAAAATTTTTAGCAGTTATTATAGATATAACTAATGTAATAAAAGCAGCCACTAGTCGAAATAGTCCAAATCGGCTAAAAATCAGATAGCTGATTTTAGGCTGATTTTGATACTATTTACGGCTGATTTGTCATATTTTTTGATCAGCACAAACAGGTGCCGATAGACGCTGATCAACCCCAATCAGACATGGCCATTCAAAACTTAAATTCAACCATAAATTAGCCTAAAACTGGTCTCA
>CAJVPP010002103.1:0-16331 GCA_910592005.1 Funneliformis mosseae
CTTAACGTTATTATTTTTAATAATATAGGGCATATTTATGATTACGCGTATAATAATTAGATTTTGCTAAAAAAAAATAGATATGTCCAAGTATGATATTTAAATATTTTGATTTTGATTTAATATTATAAAACCTTAATTTATATAAGCAATTAAATGATTCACAATATTTATGTTGTCGGAAATAAATTTCTCCCTTAATGCAATGTACAATTGGATTTTTTCTTTTTAAATCAATAGCTTCATCTAAATATGAATGCGCATTTTTGTAATTATTAAGACACCTATAAACATATGCTAAAATGCATCTTATCGTTATAGTATAACTTTTAGGAAATTTTTTTAGATACTCTTGACAGCTTAGAATAGCTTTATTATAATTTTTATCTGCTAATTCATTTATAATATTTTTATAAGCTAGACGTTGCTTTTTAAAATTTGTTATTTGAAATATTGATTGTAATCTATTCGAGATAATTTTAATTTCATTAGAAAATTTCTTTTTTTTAGTTAAAATATGATCAGCTTCCGAATTGTCAGAATCACTTTCATATATTTTACGATTAAAATCTTCTAACTCAATTGAAGGTAAAATATATCCTCCGTTGAGAAGATGTGAATATAAATTTTTATAAATAGCATTTTGTGATAAATATTTAATATTATTTTCTTCAATTATCTCTCTACATTTAGGACAAATTTTTTGCCTTAATTTGTTTAAATTATTTAATGAAAGAACGTGTTGACATTTCAAGATACATAATTGTTCCTCTGGTTCATTACTAATCGGACAAGCCATTTCATCTGCAATAACGTCTAAAATATTGAAAGAAATTATTATTTTTTCTTTCCTATTTTGATCTACACCTTTTCCTTTTCCTTTTCCATTTTCGATCTCATCAATTAGTAAATTGAAATTCATGAGACATTTTTTCTTTAGCAAATGATAATAAGCTTTGAAAGTTTTCTGAAGCATCTGGTTCTAACTTTTGAATATATTGATCAAAATCAAGGTCTACTATCATTGGAAATGATTCGTTATTGATTGTTTGTAAGTGTAATACTATTTCGACTGCTTTATATTGAATAAAACTGTTTGGCGCTCTAGTTAGTGATTCATTTGCCAAATAATAACAAAGTCCATATATAACTGTTTGGGTAGATCTCAGTACAAGATTTTGTGCAAGATCTAATATTCCAAACCATAACGTATTTGGTAATGTAAGAGGCTCGTTTCCGACAAGATCATTTATGAAACTTCCAGAATTTTTTAATATCATGACAAGTTTATTTGAAACTTCATCAAACTTTGTTTGTGAATCTAGCATGGATTTATCAGCAACATTATTCCATTCTATCTCTGAGTAACCCCAAAGGTATTCAATCAAGATTCTTTCTCCAAATTTTTTACTAATTATATTTTCTTTATCCTCCATCCATCTAAACAAATTGTTTTGGATTATTAACATAATTCTCCAATCCACGTAATAAGACGCCACCGGGATATTTAAAACTCAGGCCTTGACGCAATTGAGTAAGCGAATTTAATATCGTACTATTGTCATTTGGAATGGGCGCCACATTCGATAAAATTCCCGGTGTAATATTTAAAGCGGACTTTAACAAATCTTTAGCTCTCCTCAAAATTTCTTGATACCAAGTTTCGTCATCACGCAAACTATGTAATGTATCCCGTAAGTGAATTAATAAAAAGTCAATATTGTAGTTACGTCTTTTAATGATATTTCTGTCGTTTATATCATCATTTCGTTGATTGAATTGATCGAAACTCGATCTAAAGTTATTATTAATCCCTTCTTGCATCACCTGAGCTGTTTTTTTATGAATCTCTGAAAACATTGCCAAAGAGTTGTAAACTCTATCTCGAAGTTCTTTACTTAAACGCATTGATGAGAAGCAAATGTGTTCTAAAACAGCAACAAAAGTGCGTAAGTGTAATTCTAATACAACCTCAGTTTGCTTATCATAATAATCAAAAGGTGTCGGATCAGATAATTTAACTAATGAATCCCTAAGAATTAGAGGCGAAAATTGATTAAGCGGGTTTTCAAAAAGCAATTTTAGAGCATATAAAAATTTTGTTTCGGTTAACTTTGTTTAAAAGTTTTTTTGCTTTTTCATCCGGGGTAATAAATCCTTCCTCTTCTAATTTGTGAAGGACATGATTGTTGGAAATAATTTCATGCAATTTCGTTCCGGACGCAGCATTCGGTTTTTCGCTGGAACTACTTCCGATCTATTTTTTATATAATCGTATTGTAAAATTGAACAAAGAAACCTGATTCAATTATGCATAAATATGTATTTACCTGTTCATTTTTATAAAAGTGGGTAAATCCATTTTAATTAATTAAGCCATCTTTTTATAAATTAAAAAGTGTTACGAAACCGACCGAATTTGGATCTTTTGAAAGGCCGATATAAATAAAGTATCGATCGACTTTGTTTAGTTTCCGTACAACAAACAACAAGTTTACGCCAACCGACTTGACGTAAAAAATATTGGATACGTAATTAGGGTGTTACACAGACTAATTATTCAAATATATATCAGCTAACTATAAAAATCGTTACATAACAATAAAAATTAAGTTTGGATACCTTTCTATCATAAGTTGATTGAAGGATATTTTGATAGATCAATAGCAATTCATCATCATTCATCTGTGCAAGAATTAGTATTTTTTTTTTATTGGGAGTGGATCTTCGCATATTTACAGAAATTTGGTTTGCTTTGCAAACCTTCTGTATTCTGACTATTATAATGATGCTAATTAGTACACTTCAAAATGATTCACTTCATTATTGAAACGTCAATTTACCTTCAAATTTTCACGAATATATATAGTTTTTAAGAACAAAGTTACGTTAAGATATTTCGTTTTGTAAAAAAATTTCAAGAATTGACCTCAAGAATCTAAAATTTTTTGTAAATATTGACTTTTAAGAAGTAATATTCAACCCATTTTTAAAAATGAACGTAGTTACTTTGCAACGGTTCTTAAACATAGTTCTCAACCAAAAAATTGAAGAAAAATACGTTCAATATAGGTGGGAATCTTTTAGAAGTTTGAGTTTATTTTAATATTGAAATTACAAGCTATTACAAATGATATGAACATGTTCTGTTATAGTTTGAAAATTCGTAGTAAGTAATATCAAATTTGTAAAAAAAAAAAAAAAGTTGGTATTAACAATAGATATTTTTTAATTCAGCAAATAAATTATTTATTAAAAAAATATAATTTTTTTTTTTTTTGAAATGTAAGAAAACTGAAAAAATCCCAGTAAAGTGTAGAAGATAAAATGTGAAAAAAATGTGAACGATCAAATATCAAATTACGTGACTGGTGCGGGCAGAATTAAGAATCGGCAATTCACTAGAGTAATTTTCATCTATTCCTTACGATTTATTTGGGGTTCTGTTGTTTTACAAGGTACTTTATTTTCTTGCCAAAATATGTACAATTTAATTTTGTTAATGAATTGCGAAAATGACATTAACATTTCTTTCGAAGCTTATAACTTCGTTACGATTTATTATCTGTTTAAAAATTTCTCAAACAGAAGTGATGGTTGCGACTTAATAATTTCGACGATTTCGAAGGTACTGTACTTGATGTCAAATTGTATCGACAATGTAAAATTTATAATGCATTTTTAATAAATAAATAAATACATTTAGAATAACCAAACCATTATAATACAATACAAATACAATTGAGATTTATTTTTAACAAGTTAAGTTACTAGTTCATTTAGAAATAAATATCTTAATCCATCATATTCGACCTCTTTGAATAATTATGCTATTAATTTTAGAATTTTTATGCACTTCTCTTAATTCTAAATTTAGGACTAACCCAAGATTCATAATCCTTCTCGTTATTAATATCACCATACATCTTTAACGCTTTAATTCTAAATAAATATATTCCATCAGGAGCGAGTGTACCAGGTTCTGTTACATCACCAAGATTATTATAAATAAGTCCATCCCAATAAACAAATACTATTACTGGAACTTTTCGATATTTAATTCCAGTAAATTCTTTAACCCATCCTAACGGGTTTCTATTAACATCAAGTATTTCGGTGATAATGTTTTGTGTTGGAGTCGCAAGATTAAGATTTAAAAATGGATAATCATATAAGTTAAGAGTAATGTTAAAAGGTTTTAAGGAATATGTTTCAATCGGATCCTCTTCGGTAACAGCACCTTCAGTTGAATTAAGAAGTCTAGGAAATGATGGTGTTTGAAATATTGGAAGCGATCTTGCATCATCAGCTAACCCAGCTATATGAATAAAACGGTTGAGAAATTAACATTAGAATGTTCAAATGGTGGATTATATGCAAAAAATTAATTTACCATAAGGAACCGTCATCATAGGCATGTTCTCATCTATAGGAATTATTTCAATCCATCCACTATAAAACAAATGTCCATCCTTAGGTAGTTCCTTTGGCAAAGTAAAAGACACAGAGACCTCAACACTTGATCCAGGTGGTACAGCAATTTGATCATAATCAAATACAACTCTAGCATATTGTTCTTGGTTTGTAAAATATTCCAAGTTTAAATAATTTCTTTCAAATGTTTTATTATATCCATTAAAACTTTGAGCTGGCAAGTGTGATAATTTATATTTCATCTCTTTTCTTCCGCTATTGTAAACATTTAATTTTTGAAGCCCATTAAAATGAACAGAATCATTCAAATTAATTTTTGGAGGATAGACAAAGCTGGTGGCTTTCAACACTCCAAAAGCGTCAACGAGTCCTGCGCCTTGAATCAACACCGGAGCTAGTAAATTATTGTGATCTATATTAGGAACAGCGTAATTCATGAATGAAGTTTTCAGTTGTTCGATAGACTGTTGCTTTCCAAATATTTCAATATATAAGGCTGCTATGCCTGCCACATATGGTGATGAAAAACTTGTTCCAGATTCTATTGCATAAGGTGACAAATTCACTGGAAAGGTTGAAATCATCATTTGTCCGGGTGCGGAAATTTCAGGCTACAGAAATTTATTTTTTTTTTTTATGAAATATATATATAATATTATCATAAAAAATGATATATATGTTGCTTACCTTGATATTAAACTCTTCACTCAAACCCCAACTTGAAAATACTGAGGGAACTACGGAATATGGTTCAAATTCCATGTATCCATACTTATCAGAGAAATCTAATTCCAAGTCTTTGTTTGTTTTGAGATAATTAAGTAAACTATCGGCTTGTCTCGAATCAATGATTGCGTTATTTCCCAAGTCCAATACAATTCCTTCAAGGATATCAGGAAGAATTACTAATCGTCCGAGTGGATTAAGGTTTTCGTTGTCAAACTAAAAATAGATTAATATTAATAAAAGTAACATTATTTTATTTAATTATAAATAAAAATTAATAATAATAATACAACATAACTTTGAACACTTACATAATCTAGTATATCGGAACATGGTATATCACCTCTAAAATCTATGATAACTACTGCATTATTAAATTCTTTGTAATCATTTAAACATTTATCCATTGGAAGCAATTTAACTTTAGCTCTTTGGACAGTAAATGCCATTGCACCTTTTGTAATATAGTCTATATAATTAGCAAAGATATTGATTTCAGTACGTTTTTTTTTTATGCTTTTTTTTTTAGATGGAATTTTTTTTGCAAATTAAAATAGATATAAATATATACTTACTAATAACAAAGTTTGGATTTTTTGGGTCAAAAGCTTTAAAATTAACGACTTTATCTGTTCTGAATGAAGCAACACTAATAGTATTTTGAATATTCGATGGCGTCATGCTAGTAAATACGCCAGATTCCCCTCTATTCCCTGCTGCCACTATGAATATTATTCCTCTATGTACAGACAACTCATTGATCATATTTGCAAGAGGGCTTCTATTATCACCCTCATATCCCTTTTAAAATTTAATAGTTAATATATTTTTTTAATTTTTATATTTATTTTACTATTAACAAAGGGTTTACTTACTATAGACATATTTATGATATCCATTCCATCATCGACAGCCTTGGTAATAGCTTTCATAATTAAGGTTTCTATAATGTCGATAATTTTTTGTCCATTTATAATTACGCCTTCATCATTGACTTCCTCATCATTTGTTGGACAATCAAAAGGAGTTACTTTATATGCTCCAAAAATTACATCAGGTGCTACGCCTACAAATCCAGGTCCGTCATCTCTTAGATCATTACCTCCAATAATTCCAGCTACAAAAGTTCCATGTCCATCACAATTATCATACGGATCGTTCGTATCATTGAGAAAATCATAGCCAAATGCTACTCTACATCCTGGTCCAAAACATCCCCCAAGAGCAGGATGTGTATAATCAATGCCTGATTTTAAATAAAAATAAAAATGGTCAAAGTTTTCGTAATTAGTTCATAATAGTTAAATAAATGATAATTTAAAATACCTGTATCAAGGATTCCGACTCTGACACCTTTTCCTGAGAGTTTTAATATTTCGTGAACCTTCTTGACACCGGTAATTTCATGAATAGCATTAATATCATTATTAGGAGCAATTAAAACTGTTCCATTAAGATGATATTCGGCATCCTTATTCGAATTTTTTTTATTAATTTCGATTGGCTTAATTGGATTATATCGTTTATAAATTTTCTAAAAATAAAGTTTTAACCGATTTTAGTTACCTCGTATCGTGCAATTCATTTCCGATATAGACACGAATTCCATACTTACCACGGGTACAATACTTTCAATGTGCTCGATTTCAGCGATTCTCTTTACATTACGTTCATCAGTTTCGATGCTAATTACGTTTGCATATCGTTTGAATGATTCTTTAATTTTGACATCGATTCCACGTTTATTTATCTCTTTATGAAAATTTGCATGTTGGGATTCAATATGTTCGGCAGATGAAGTGAAAGGTGAAGAAGTAAATCTAACATGAAATGCATTTGCGAGAACATTATGTGAAGATTGCTTGACCGCAAAGGTCCAATTGAAAAGTAATAAAACAAATGTCAGATGAATAATCGAAAGTTTATATATTTTGATTTTCATGGTTATTGTATTAATTTTTTTTTTAAAAAAAAAATAATAATAATAATAAATAAAGAAATTATCTATTTTTTCACGTCCTTTTAATACCTATTTTTTTTTTTTTTCGCGACACGAAAATCATTGATCATTTTTTTTTTATTTATTTGTTCTACAAATTCTTTATTTTTATTTTTATTCTTAATTGTTCTTCAATTCTCTTCATTCAACAAGCAATATCAGTAGGACAGAATCTATTTTTATTATCAAAATTTGGAAATAATCTTTATAAATTTCATTTTAATTTTCTTTTTTACCTGAAATTTTAAGATCCGTATCATAGATTATATTGGTTACACAATATTACACCAAAAAGTTTTATCAAATTCCCTAATTAAAAAAAAAAAAATAAATGCCCGCCCAAAAATAAATCATAAATCTATTTTTAATTTTAGCACAACGTTAAGTGGCGTTCACGTGTACATGTGAATGGATTTCACAAAAAAAAAAATTCCCCTGGTCTTGTGAAATTTTTGTAGATCAAATTTACTGTAAATCTTTGTAGCCAAGATTTTAAAAAATCGTTTTCTCAAAAACTTTTTAAAAACTTGCTGCGATAATAATTGCGCCTTTCATTTTTCATAATCATCCAGGTGAGCCGGATTTCATAAAGTGAGATATCATAATTCACCGAGGTCTTAAAAATCAAAACTTTAATTTTATCTCTGGTGTAATAAATAAAGGTGGTGCAATGTCACATATCTTCAAGTTTATACATATTAAGTAAACTTTTGTTCTTTGTATTGATAAATGTATTTCAGATTAACTTGAGATCGAATTGATAATTACCAGCAGCGCATATGCAGAGATGTGCATTTTATGCTTCCAATAGTATAAAATTTGATTGGAAGCTTCCAATCCAAATGAATTTATTAGAGAATTATGCTTCCAACCCTTCCAAAGTACTCCCAAGGGTGCTTCCAATCTTCCAAGTGCATATGTAGATCAGTATTAAAAATCTGCCCGAATTTTAAAGCCTGGCCCGGACTTAAAGCAAAAATTAAAAAACCACATTGTACAAAAAAATTATTGATGTGCACTGTGTAAATACAAAATACTATCTATTGTTGCTCGTGTTTCAATAATTTCATTAAAATACAGCCAAACTGCTTTTTTTTTTCTTTGCATTTTATTTCCTTTTTGTTTTTATTTAAAAAAAATATTTCAAAAATGTAACGCGAATATTTTTAATTAAATTATAATTTTGCCAACTCCGTATTGCTACTTTAAAAAATTAAAAGGTTTAAAAAAGATCGACGATTCACGTGACTCGTAAATAAAAGTTTGAATTATTTTGTCGCACATGCAATAAATGGTAAAAATTTTTGAATCATCGTCGCTCGATACAATTCAAAAAATAGTAAATGGGTTTTGTTATTAAAATCATATTTCAGATAAGATGAATATTATGCCGCGTGACTTGCATATATACCTTTATTTAACAATGTTAATGTTGTACATGATTACAATATCGTTGCAGGAATATTGTTAGAAACTAAAACTGTTCATGAAAGAATTACGCCAATATTAACTTTCTTAATTTACGTAAATAAGGTTCTAATATGGGTTAATTATCAATTGATGATCTAAAAAAGATATGAGCGTTGGATATAAATTTAAGGATGTATACAATGTTGATTCTTCACACGTACTTCCCTAAAAATTAAAAAGTAATGGTGATTCCCAAATCGAAACTATCATGAAGAATTTTATCTTGGTATTCGTTCTCATCATTTTGGTATTTAGCAACTTGGCTTCATCTTTATCAAGACAGGGTTGCATCTCCGGCAACAACGAGGGTTGATTGTTGTTATTTTGCTTCCGCAAGCGGTTCAGACAACCCATGCGACGAAATCTGTATAAACGGTTCCACAGAGCAGGTCTGCAATGATGATTTAGTGTGCTGTTCTACCGAGATTTGTTGCGGAGACTTTTGCTGCCCTGAAGCTTCCAAATGCGATTCCGGAATTTGTTCATTGGAAACATTGGAATAAAGTGACATTTAATTCGATGTCCTAAAGTTATTTAAATTTAAATATTTATATTTATATAACAAACTCTAAAAAATCCATTGGTTTCTACTGGTCAAGAAGGTTTACTTTCCTCAGGAAATCTTTTTGAAATATATTAAGATAAACCGTGAATATAAAATATATTAGTAAATTTATTTTTTAGGATACAAAATATTCATATGTAAATTTATAAATTGCAATTTGTTTTATTTTTAAGTGAAATAAAGTGGCTTCTTTTTTTTTATTTTGCATAATTAGATTGAAAATTAATTTTTTTTATTCCTTAATTTAAAGCAATAAATAAAGAACAGTTTTATAAAAGACACGAAACAAATATTCATTTTTTTGTTGTTTATTCGTTTCGATACAAAAACGAGCTTTTTAAAACGCAAACCAAAAAAAATGGTCAAAATAGTGCGCTTTTATCACTAGCCGATCCATTTTAAATATTTAAAATTTTAATATTTTTATACCTTGTGATTTATTTTTATGATTTTTATCTTTTACTACAATGGACATATAATGAGGAAAATAAATAACATCATTGAGTTGTAAATAGGGATACAAATTAATGATTCATTGGTCGTTGCTTTATTAAAAGCTATCTCAGTTAATCGTCGAAAATTTAAAGAACCTTGATGGATAGAACAAGGAACAAATAATTTTTCAGGTGGCGTTTACAAAATTCAAATAATAATCATAAATAAAAAGTCATTTTTTTTATTTTAATATTGATTTAATACATTTTAATTATATCGATCTTTTATTTATTTAACTCGAAAAATTCTAATAAAATTTATCCGGCCAATCAAATTATTGAATATTTATCACGTGAATAGAATATTAACGTTAACCAATATAATTGACAAAATTAATTAACCAATTAAATAATTAGATTTTTTGATCACATGTTAACATCAACATAGCCAATCGTTAGGACTTTCATCTATGCTTTTCTTCATAAAATTAAAATGCTTCATCTTTTTCCCCAAAACAGTTTTTTTATAAAAATTAAAATTAGCTCTTACCCAAATATATGGATGTTTGCTATTAAAATCACGTTATGGATCATATGATTTACTAGCAAACCTTCCATATGGTAACGCTAGAAATGCATGATTTTATTTTTAATTTACTTAATATTTATGTTTATAAAATAAATTTGTAGGAAAATAAGGAATACAAAAACAAATATTAAAAGAACGAAGTGAACTTTTTTAACGAAAGGTTAGGTTTTTTAACTCCTTGATATTTGTTTCATTGTAAGGTGAACGAACAGTAATATGCGGGTATTGTATTGCTGACTGTCTCATAAATAGGATAAAGATTCATATTACAATACTTGCAAAAACTGAGAAACACCTGTCTTAGCAAATACTAAATTAGCAAATAACCCTATTATGTACTTCAAGGTTTAAGACGGACGGTTCCATTATAACGATTATTACTCCTTTCGATCTACCTCGAAAAAAATATCAAAAACTATAATGATATACAAAATTTGAAAGTAAACATCGTTGATTTCAGAATGAATAATCAAAGCATAAGCTCGTTACCACCGAAATGCTTATCAAAATCTAAAATATTATTTTATTGTATATCAAGGATTTCGTGCTTAGTATCTAAAAATAAATAGCGAATAATAAATAGATCAAGTCAATTTTTCGCAAATATTGTTGACTCATAACCAGAATGGAAAACCACTACAAAAAACGACAAAATACCTTGTCAAGATCGTGTTCAAACTTCAGCAAAAGTGAAATTTAAGATAATTTCTGGTACGTGAAGAAAGGGAAAAAAAATCCACTTCTATTGTGTAACTGTGGATACTGTTGTGCCGATCATTTAATTTTTTGGCGGGAAAAAATCTCCGAAAATAAGCTTGGTTACTTTATAGTTAAATTTCTCTTCCAAATGTTAATTCATGAAAGAAAATTACATTGAAATATATTTATACATAATGAAGGTTTTTAACGATCATCTATTATAGCTTATACTGTATATGGGCTAGCAATCAGCTTAACAGTGGTGTTAATATATAGAAAAAAAAAATAAATATTTACTCTGCGCCTGATACCGAAAAATCCGCCTACATTTACTTTATTAGTTATTAAATTTATTTATTTTTTTTATAAACAAAAGACTAAACTTTTCGAAGATAATTTTGAATTTTTGACAGATTTCGATGTCTGAAATTGATTTCAATTTAATAAAATTTGCAAAATTTAACAAGTTAACTTGTTATTATTTAATTATTTTTTTAAATATATTTTTTAGTTAGTTAGACGGGATGGATCGCCTCTTGCCACATAAGTATTATTTTAATTTTAGCTTATTAATAGATTTTTTTTTTGGTAATTTCTTTCAGTTTGGGTCGAAAGCTAAATTTTTTTCTTATTGGATTGCTTTGGGCACAGTGACCGAATGATTCCTTTTTTTTCTTCAAATTTTTGCGCTCTTTTATGTTCTTCTTTCGAGTTGATTCGCTTCCAAAAGTTTTGGACAGCGGGGCGTGGTAGCAGTGGAGATTTGATATGCCTTATGCCTTCCTAGTTTAATTATACTTTAAACTTAATTTTTTATTTATAGATCGTAAGATATTTTTTATTAATTACTAGTATTTAATCGTACTTTTTAATATCATTTAATCTTAAAAAAATTAAATTTGTTAAGATAAAATATTTAATAAATTAAGTTTATTAAAATTTCGTATTGCGTAACAGAAGTAATGATCAATTTAATTGTTCAATTAAAAAAAAATCTTTCTTTTGAAAAATGTACCTTTTAAAGAGATTCACAAACTACAAAATTAAGTATTAGGGTTCCAATGTCCGATAAACAATCGTTTAAATTCAAATAGCGGTAAGCCGCAGCACAAAAATAGAACTACCGCCATTTTTTTCGCCTGGGACTGTATCATCAACTTCCGTATGATACAACAATCCAAATTCATTTTTTGAATCGATATTTTGTTTTGAGCGTCAGGTTGACCGTCTAAAGCATTATCGCGTGGTATAGGATTAATAAGTTCATGACTAAATACTTAAATAATATATGCGAATTTATTTTTATTGCAAAAATTTTCGACGGTGTGGCTTCAATGTTGAGAATTAGGAACATAGCCAACTAATTTTTCACCCACGAGTCTTAGTAATATTTAGCTCAATTTAGTAATTTCTATTTGTACATGAACTTTAATTAAAAAAAAAAAGACTTGTAAATGTAAAACAACAAATAAAAGCAGAATTGATGAAATAAAGCTGATTGTATTCATCTTATTATATAAGTTTGAATTGACTTTTCGGTTTGTGTTCGAAATTAAAATCTATATTGATGGTTTGAAAGGTAGAGACACTTATTGTATTAACACAATTTACCTACATCATTTATTTTTATAAATTTCAATGACGATTTTGTTAAATCATGTGATCATTAATTTGTTTATAACATAAAGATATCGAGAATTTTTTTATTTACCCGATTCAAATTTTACTCCCAATATACGAGTTTCGACTGAATTTACTAAACAGAGCCTGCCTTTTTTGTCGCGCTTCTGAAGAAATCAGTGATTGGCAAGTTAGAGCCACCGCCAAAGTAGAAATTGGCTGCGCCTTTACATTTTTGGTCGACATACTGTATGACAATGCATAAACAATAAAGAACGACAATAAAAATTTAATTGAAAACATTTTTTCTTTTAAATTTACTAAAATGTTCAACAGCAACGATAAAAGTGTAATAAAAAGTATTAAGAATATATTTTACCAAAGCAAACGAAGGTAATAAAAAAAGTTGATTCAGTTAAAGACGGACTTGAGACGATATTCTAAATATTTTTCTTGTTGCAATACAATAGAGCCAGTTTCGGATGCTCCTGATGCTCCTATATTAGAAGAATTAAATGGTAATTTACATTCATCTATTTAATAAGTCAAACTATAATTCCTTAATAATTAAAATTTTTTTTTTTAAAATAAAAAAAATTCGATGGTTGTTAATATGTTATATAGAATGTAAGTCATTTAATTTTCCTTTCGATATATTTTATAACATATTAAAATTTAACTAAGCTTTTATTTAATTATCTAATGATTAATAAAATTAGGGAGTCAGTTATTGTAATTCTTTATATTGTAATTTAAATTTAACTAATTTATTTTAAAAAAATTTTTAAATGGTTAGTCGGTAAGTTATTTTTATTAGTTGTCTATATTTAATTATAGTTTATTTAATAATTTAATCTCAACTTAATTTTTATTTAAAATTTTTATAGAACGTAAGTTATGTTTTGCTTTTAATTTAATTAACTATAATTACTAATTTATATAACAATATTAAAGAAAGTAAGTTACATATAATAAGTTTGACGAATTTTATTGAATCAAATTAATTAATTTGTATAACTCAAACTCAATTAGATCGTATGTTATTTTTATTACTAATCAGCACTTTTTACTGTAATATAAGCTCAACTAAATATTTTATTCATAAATATATTAACTAATCTAGATCGTAAGTTATTTATTGAATTGATTATTAGTATTTAATATACTTTTTATGTACTTTAAACTTTTTATTAAAAAATAATTTATTAGGGGGTAAATTATTTTTATTGATTATCGGTATTGACGTTAATTATATATTTTACTGTAATTTAAACTCAACTAAATTTTTTATTTAAAAAAAAAATTTAATAAATAATATAATAATAGATGGTAAGATATTTTTATTGATTATCCAGTATTAATTATAAAAAATTTAAACTCAACTAAATGTTTGATTTAAAAAAAAATTATTTAATAATAATATAATAGTTGGTATGTTATTTTTATTGATTCAATATTTAATTATATTTTTTACTTAATTAAATTTAACTAAATTTTTAGTAAATAATATTACAATAGATTGTAAGTTATCTTTATTTATTATCAGTATTTATCTAATTAAAATCAAATTAAAATTTAATAAAATATAGTTGGTAAGTGATTATCAATATAAATTTATAATTTTGCTGTTATTTAAATTAAACTCAATATTTTATTAAAAAATATTATCAAAGAGAGTAAGTTATTTTATTGATTATTAGTATTTAATTATATTTTATACTGTAATTTAAATTTGACTTAATTTTTATTTAAAAAATATTTAATAATTAATAATACCAATAGCTATTAAGTTATTTTAATTAATTATTAGTAATAATTAGACTTTTATTGTAATTTAAATTCAACTAATTTTTTATGGAATAAATAAATTTTTATTAGAAAGTAAGTTATTTTTATTGATTATCAGTATTTAATTAAGCTTTATTGGTAATTTAAACTCAAACTAATTTTTTTATTTTAATAAATAAATTATTATTAGAAAGTTAGTTATTTATATTAATTTATCAGTATTTTAATGATAATTAAAATTCTACGAAAAATTTTTTATTTAAATATATTATTATTAGAAAGTAAATTATTTTTATTGATTATTAGTATTTAATTATACTTATTATTATAATTTAAAGTCAACTAAATTTTTTATTAATAAGTTATTTTGATTGATTATCAATATTTAATTCTATTTTTTACTGTAATTTAAATTCAAATAAAATTTTTATTAAATAAATAAATTATTATTAGAGAGTAAGTTATTTTTTGATTATTAGTATTTAATTATATTTTATTTTAATTTAAATTCAACTAAAAATTTTATTTTAAATAATAAATTATTACTAGATAGTAAGTTATTTTTATTGATTATTAATATTTATTATATATTATATTGTAATTTAAATTCAACTAAATTTTATTTAAAAAATAATTAATAATATAATAGATTGTAAGTTATTTTTATTGAATATCAGTTTTTAATTATACTAGTTATTATAATTTAAAGTCAACTAATTTTTTTTTTGAAAAAATAATAATTAATAATTTAGATTGTAAGTTATTTTTATTGATTATTAGTATTTAATTATATCTTTTATTATAATTAAAGAATTAAATTTTTTATTTAAAAGCAAAAATAATAATAAATAAAATAAATTTATGATACAATATTGATATTATTTTATTTGTAAAATTTTCTATTTTTCAAAATAGTAATAATCTGTTTATTACTTTACCTAATTTGACTAAAATGTAATATTATTATATACAACTATTTTATAGATTTTAGATTATGTTTCTTTTTAGTAATTAATAATTCCATTTCATGAATTTTTGCTTCTCTTTCTCTTAGATTAAGTTCACATTTTTTTAAAGCTTAAGTTCATTTTTTATATTCAAATTCACTGAGTTTTAAAGTTAATTCACTTTCTTTATCATCATCCTCTTCAACATTACTTTTTTAATAGTTTTGTTAGGATTTGTATATCAATTTTCTTTACCATCTTCTTTAATATCTATTTTAATTTTTTTATTAGAACCTGTATGTTTATATTAAGTAAAAATTGACTTTGTATTATTTGACTTTAATTTTTGCATTAGCTAAATTTTTAATTAGAACATAAAGTTAATAATTTAATATTTATTATATTAATATTATTTAATATTATTATTATAACTTGAAATCAACTTATTATTACATTTATTAGATATAATATTACATAAATTAGACCTTTATTACATCTTCAATTATGTATATTATATTTTTTATGAGCATAAATAGTAGTAAATCTTTCTTTATCTAATTTAATTCTCTATAATAAATTAATATAAATAATTTTTTTAAATAAAAGAGATAAAAATAAAAATTTATATACTATAAGATAGTAATTAATAACTTAAGATTTCTTTTATGATGATTGCATAATATATGAGCTGCTTCTGCAACATTTATATTATTAGATGATGCTATCTAAACTTCATTAACAATTTTTAATATGTATTTATTAAGTGAAGTGATAATCCATTTTTAACGATAGAATATAATTCAATTTAAAATAATAATAATACCATTTAATATTATAATAAAAATTTATTTAATTAATTTTTACTAACCTGCTGCACTTTCTTTGATTGCTTAAATATCATTAAATAATTAATTAATAGCATTTTCTAATTTAATTATAAGAAGTGTTGTTACGTTGGGTTTTGTAGCTTCAAATAAAATCTTAAAGGGTAAATAAAACTAAGACAATTACTCAAGAAATCACAGGTGAGGATTCACAATAACGTCGAAGAATTATTCTC
>CAJVPP010002104.1:0-16315 GCA_910592005.1 Funneliformis mosseae
TATTTTTCTTTTTACATAGTTCAGATCGGACTTGATTTGGCTGAGATCTGCATCATTTTATTTCTCAAAAAAAATTCCAGTTTTTTTTGTCCCACACTGTACAATGAAATTTTGTATATATAAAATTATTCTTCTAAAGCGGACAAAATATTTTTATTTGCGTCATCATTATTAAAATAAATGCTGTGTTTTATGTTATTTATAAACGAAAAAAATGCGAAAATTTTTAAAATAATTGATTACAAAAAATGTTAAAATTTACGCCTTTATTACTAATATATTATGAGTAGAAAAACATATTTTCTGAATAGCTAGACCTATAGATATATGATTATTGTAAAATCTCAAAATCATGTAATTGATCTGAGCCCCAGCTTTTGTTATTTAAGTCTCTATATAATGTTTTAATTACAAATAATAACACGAATCTTGAATCTAAGATCCCAAATGATCTTCTTACCTTAATAATGATCAAATTAAATGAGTTTGATTATATAAAGAAGCACTTAGTCAGATTGGATTTAAAAGTAGAATTCTTCAATTCCTCTTTAATTAGCAATAGAGCTCTGCCTCATCATTCCTGAAATTATCTTACCAGATAAATCAATTAAAATTATATAAATAATTTTAATTATTAAATAAAATTGTAGGTAAATTTTCCTGCAAAACGCTTAAAGAAATAAGATAACTTTTTAATGATCTTATTCAAAGATGATAATTTTCTGTGATTTATAGAATATCATATAATTTTTCTTAAATGTATTTAACTATAATATTCATTTTAATTATTGCATAATATTACAAAATTTAAAAATTCTATAATTTTCATAATAGAAATCACAGAATTACGTGATTTTTATAAGATTAAATTTTGATTGATAATTAAAGTTTATATTTATATTTGTTTATAAATTAAGTTAGAACTTTTAGTAAATATAATAATATATAAAAAAAATGTTTATAAACACTTATATTAAAAAATATCTTAGTATTTAAAAAGAATAAAGATATTATGTTTTGTAATTTTTGTGATTTTTCAGTTGAATGGAAGTCAAAATCTATTATAGATAGACATTGTCTTTGAAAAGAACATATTAAAAAAAAACAAAGTTATGAAAGTAATAAATAAAAAAAATAAGCTATCATTTTTACAATTAATAATATATTTGAATTTATAAAGATATATTTATTTAATGTTTTTTGATAAACATTTTTCTTTACTTCAAAATTATTTTAATCAAAAACTTGTAATAATAATAATAGATGAAATTATATATGATTGCTCAAGAAGTATTGTAATACTATTTTTTTTTATCAAAATATAATGCTTATATTAGTTAATTTTTTAGATTATATCAATAATTCAACAATGAGAAAACACTTTTAATTATTTTAACTAATTATAATGTTTCTTATTTTTTACCAAGATTATTTATTTTAAATTTTGTAATATAAATAAAAAATTCTATAGAGAAGTTTTAAAACTAATAATGTTACAATTAATTCATATATCATATTTAGCTCATATTATAAATCTCATTAGATAAAAATAAATAAATTTATTAAATTTTGAAACTATTTAAAATAATTTTTATTGATATATATATATATATTTTTAATAGTTATACTTGAAGAATTTTAGTCTTTTAAAATTATTATTATCAAAAATTAAGAAAATATTTATAAATACATCAGCACAAAAAAGGTATTACTTAATTTAAAATATATGAAATTAAAAATCCTTATAAAATTTTATTATTAAATAAAATGCATTAGAATTTATAGTTTAATATAATATTTTATGTTAAAGATTATATTAATTATTGGCCTTCTTTTTATCAAGAAGAATATGAAAAAAATACAAAGCATTTATCAATTTTACAATTAATGAAATCTTATAAGATGAACAAAAAAGAAAAATAGTTACAATTTATATAAATTTTATAGTATATTATGCATAAGAATTTGTTTAGATTTTTTTTTAACAATAAAATAAGCTAATTTTCTATTTATTAAAGATCATCTTAAACAACTTACATTTTATTTGAAAGAAAAACTTGTAACATAAGATTTTGAATCTGATTTATACTTTTTTATTATACAATTTAATTTTAACCTAGAGGACATTTTTAATTAACATTTATTATTACATATAATAAATTTTTAATAAATATTTTATAATATCCTATATAAGTTTTATTTCATGCTATTTATATTTTTAATCTATTATACATTAAAATGAAAATTCCATTTAGAGAAATTCATCAATATTTAGTAATTACAGAACTTTCTAATTTATCAAATAAATTATTGAGAAAATAATCAATTTATTATAGATTAATAAATAAATTAATTGAAGAATATATTGATCTTAATATTTTTTAGATTTAAATGTAATTTAACTTACCAATTTTATCAAAAATTATATTGGATTATTTTTGGCTTTTGATTTCTAATTATAATATTGAGCATAATTTTTTCTTTGTATAATAATCTTTTAAATAGTGATTATTAAAATCTTTTGTGTGAATTATTAAAAAGACTAAATATTTCATATTTTAATAAAAATAATTGATTTTAAAACAAATTATATTATTATTTATATTAAAATAAATTACATAAAATCACTAAATTAATTTAAATTATCATAGAATTAAAACAGAATGTATCAAAATCAAGTCATAGAATTTTGCTTAATTACATATAAAATTTAATTTTTATCACTATAAAAGATTATTGTTTCTGATCTTACTATGCAAACTCATAACTAAGTTAGTAAATTTATAGTTTATAAATTTAACTAATTCAATTAAACTATTAGTTAAGCAAATATAAATCTCATATAAGAATAAAATTTTTTATAATTATTATACAAATATAAATCTGACTTATATATATATATTATTTAGGATCCTATTAGATATATTTAGCAAAAGATCAGTTGTGTAACTAAAATGATAATTTTTTTAAAAATTTCAATAAATTATTTATTACTAAAATTTTATATATTAAGTAAAATTTTTTTAAATTAAATTTGTATATAAAAATATTATTTATAAAATATTTAAAATAATTTATTATTAAAAAAAATAAAAAAAGCTGTTACAAATAAAATATATAATAGAATATTATAAATATATTTTTTTTAATATTAAAACTATAATATGATTATCAATATTTATAATGTTTTTAAATTTTATTATAAAATATTTAATTGCTAATATTTGTTAAAGTAATATAGTGCAAACCTCTATAATAAGAACTTTATTATAGTAAAATAAAATAAATTTAAAATGCAAAAAAAAAAATTTATTATATATAAAATTGAAAATTTAATTCATAAAATAAATAAACTATAACCTGTACTTTAAGATTCTTAGATTAGAATTTTAATATCTTTAATATTAATAAAGTTATATCAGATTAAATTTATCTAAAATTAATTATAAAATTAAAATTGAAAAAATATATAATGACAAATTTATAAGAATAAGTCTTTTATAGTTCATTTTTTTTAATGATATGATATTGCTAGTAACTTTATTAAATTTATATATAAAGAGATATAAGTAAATCAAAAATAAATCTATACTAAATACTAGCTATCCTCTATAGTTATATTGCAAATCTGTTTGAATCGACCTATCATCATCTTCCCCTCCATTAATTCCACTAAGTATATAACTAATGAAGGTTGTTATCAACAAGAGAAGAAAAAGAAAAGTCAATGCCTATTTAAAAATCTGAGAATACATAGCCAAATTTATTCACCAGGTGTAACTAAATCTCTTAAATATAAGAAAGACTTGATGTCTATTTATGCAATAAGGATGAACTAACATCTCATTTAAGCTTATCTTTTTTAGTGATACCTAATGAATACTCTTTAGTAATTATTAAATTACAATAGTATTTTTAAACATTATTAAACAAATGTTAATAAAAGATAAGTAGTAAGTGTGATATAATAGAAAAACTCTGATTTCTATTTCTAGTAATTTTGTGAATAATGTTCACTAAGATAACAGAATCCTAGATTGAACGATATCTATGTATCTATTAGTGTAAACTAAAGGTAACTCAAAAATAATGTCTAATATATCATAAAGTTCCTTATAATAAGCTGTGAATCTGACGCTATTTGAATTATAAACTTAATCTACAAAGTCATCTTTGGTGGCTTTTATTGTATTTAATATTCTAATGAAGTAAGCAGAACATATTTAGATATGTGTAGGTGTCTCAGTTATACTATTGCAATCTACACAGTTCTAATGTTCATATAAGTCAGGGTATAATAGAAAGAGGTGTAATAATACAGGTAGCTCATTAGAAAAATTTTTTATGATAAATGATTTAAGTTTGTTAGAGGCAAAGAATGTAATGAGGGAGAATATATTCATCAATATCAAAAATCAAATAGAAACCAATTGATAGACTTATTTCTAGTGAGGGTTCTAAGGTCACAGTTTCTGTTTAATTACAGAAAATTACCAAAAGTTTGTGCAACAAAGAGTTGTTTGAAGAAACCTTGGATAGAAACCTCAATAGAAATATTATTAAAGTAAAATGATAGTTCAGATGAAAGACTATAATTGAGAGCTAAAGATAAAGAAGGTAAACAGCATTCTTCTTTAGCTAATTTATCTGCTATTTCATTATAATACAGAGAATGGACAAAAGTTTCTAGATACCTTTATAAATGTGATTTAAAAAATTTTCGTTATATAATTGTGATATCATATTGCAGTTATATGATTATCAATTATTTATTTATATAATTAAAATAAAAAAATTCATGTTATTTTTGTTATTTTAATTTATATCACTTAATCTCTACCAAATTGAAAAATAATGGAATAAAATAAAGAATTAACCAATGAACAATGTAAAACTATATTTTATTATCATCAATATGGTGACAGTTACCAGACTATTACAAAGATTGTTAACTGCAGAAAATCAACTGTTTGTGATACATTAAAAAGAGCTAGTATTACAGGATTAACTGAATCAATACTTCGCTCTGAACAATCATCATTGATTACAATTTCTCAACATAATCGTCTCAAACGAATCATTACAAATAATAAAACTAAAAATCATCATCTTTGTATTGTTAGAATGTAACAACTTTAATAAAAAAAGTCTGGGTAAAATGTTTTTAACTTGGACTATTAGATGAGTTCTCATTTAACTAGATTAAGAAACTGTATTATATGAAAAAAAACCTTTAATTTTACTAGTATCATAGAGATATGTCTCGCATAGTATTTACAGTACTAAAGTTAGATAAAAGAGAATTAGTCAAAGGTCATGTGGAGTGATAAATCAACCTTCTCACAATTTTAATAAAATTGCAATAGCAGGATATAGTGAAAACCAGAAGATGAGTGGGTTTTATTCTGTATATCAGCTACAGTAAAATATAGCCTAAATTATATGTATTAGGCTGTTTTTCTCGAAAGGGAAAAGGGCCAATTGTTACATTATCTAAAATAGTAAATGGTGAATCATATATCATCATTTTTTATAAATATGTAATACCAGCTATGAGATGAATATTCTCTAATAATAATGACTAGTTCCAAGAAGATAATGCCCGCCTACACAAATTGAAAGTTGCAATGAATTTTCAGGCAGAAAATAATTTACTTACATTAACTTAGCTAGTTCAAAGTTCTGATCTTAACCCAATTGAAAATTTATGGGCTGAGATTAAAAAAAAACATTTGTGTATATAAAAAACTACCATTGAATTTTGCTGATCTCGACCGATATGTTAAAAAAGCATGGCAAAAAATTCTGATGCATACTATTAAAAAGTTAGTTAATAGTATACTACAGTGAATTCAGGTTATGATTATAGTAAAGGAAGGTTAAACCAAGTATTAAAAGCTTAATATGAATTGTATGCCTTAACAGCTTTAAATAAAATAATATTAGAACTTTTATTATTAATACTAAAGAATTATAAGTTTTATATTTAGTGAAAAAAGTGCCCAAAAAATTTTGTCCACCCTCTGTAGTTTTCTGTATGTGCTCTGATTTTATAGAGTAAGACGTGGAGATTAAGGTGATTAATTATATATCTGATAAGCTTTCAGGTTGTATAATTAGGGACTTTTTTAGATTTTCTTAGTAATAACTGGTTGAAAAGCACATATTCTTTTATAGTTCATATATTTTACTTAAATATTATTATAAATTGAATTATATAAAGATATATTAAGTACAGTAAAAGAAATATAAAGCATTAAATTCAGTTTCTTTAATAACAATTCAAAAATATGTATAAAAATTATAATGATTTATAAATATTTATAAAAAGTATTACTAAAAAAATGGCAAAGTTTACAGCTAAAAAATATAAGTTTCATCATTATATATTTGATGCAATTTATAATGAAATAATAAATAAAATAAAATAAATTATTTCATATGATTTTAATTCTAGTTTTTGATTGGCTTATAATATATTATACAATGTTTACATAATTTACAAAATTGAAAAAAAAAACTTTTTTTTATAAATTGATTTATTTTTACAAATATAAATCAATTTTTTTATTTGATGAAAATCCAATCAATAGATTAAATTTTATTAATGTTTTTTTAAATTCCTATTATAAAAGTTTTGCACTATAAAAAATATTTTTTTTTAAGTATCTTACTTTATAAATATATCAACTATTTCAATATATTTGAAAAATTATTTTCTTTAAATTTTTTTTATTATTATTATATTTTATAAGAGATTTTATATATTTAATAACAATTAAATTACTATTATTAAACCATTAAAAAATTAAATACTTCAAAAATTATTTAAAGCTTACCATTTATTAAATTTATGCAATTTCTATTATAACTGTAATAAATTAATTAAATATCTAAGTTTTCTTTTAATTCTTTGATTTGAAATTTAATTCATTAATTATTTGCTAATATTTATTTATAATTTTAATATTTTATTGATATTGAAATTCAAAACAGATAATTGTAATATAAGGCTATTCATATTATTAATGTATGGGTTCTTATAAACTGCAGTATTTAGACATAATATAAAATTAGTATTTTTTTTTGAATCAAGTAGCAACTTATAATAATATAATCTTTAACTTTAATGAAAATATTTAAAACTTCAAGGTAGTTTCAATTTAAAATAGGTTTATTAATAAGAGAATAAATATAATAATTAGAATAAAAGAAAAGAAAATAATAAAAATAAATGAAATAAAATAAACTAATAGGAAAAACTCAGGAGATAATCAGGCCAGTATTTCTAGATTAAGGTAAAACTACTAGTGAATTTGATTTTTAGGCTTCATATTTATATAAATTAATTACATACCGAGGGGTGACAAAAATATTACATGATCGAAAATGAGATATTGAGTAAATTTTTCATTAATAACTGAGGCATATTTTATTAGAATCATTTTAGACATCTATCGCATTAATGAAATATTTTTATGAATTGTTTAATTTAATATATTGCAATTCTTAAAATCGAATTTTAAAAAATCTCTATTTTTTAACATTACGCATTATATTTTCGTTAAAATGCTAAAATGCTATTATTAAAGCAAAAAAAAATTGGGTCCAGCAACTCAGAAATCATAAATTTTATAGGATGCCATTGACTGACCTTATGTGAATACTTGCAGCTTAAAAACATAAAAAAAGCTAAAAGCTGATCCTTTAGCGAGAACATATAAAATGCGAAGTATTGAAAAGTAGAGATTTTTTCAAAATAAGATTTTACACTATGCATTACTCTAAACCAAACAATGAACAAAATGTTTCATTAGGTAATAGTTAGCTAATATGTTATTAAAAATATATAGCTCAGTTACTTATTAAAAATTTACAAAATTGTCTAATTCTTGACTGTGCAATACTTTTGTCACCCCCCTGTACAACTTCCAAGTCTAATTTATAACATTTATCTAATATAATATTTGTCGGATTTGGGTACGTTATGCTGGTAAAGTTAAATTTACTACAGCTTTTAATTTATCAATTGTCAACTCTCTCTAAATACGTTCCCTTGGGACCAAAGTGAAATTTTAAAAAATGTGCATCTAAAGAAGGTGTGCATTTAAAGAGAAAATTTTTTATATGATTTCTATATGCTTGAGATTGAACAAGAGCGTACATTTAGAGAGAAAATATATAGTATGCATTTAGAGAGGGTGCATTTGGAGTGAGTAGACTGTAGTATGCATTGGTTTATCTACTCTTTTTAAAAACTCCAGAATATGATTATAATATCATTTACAGAAAAAATAATGTTTCAAAGATTCGCTAATGGTACTAATTCTGGAAAATACTTAGCAAAGAGACCTATTTGTTCAAATATTGTTCTTCCTGATATCATCATTATTATTTCTATTTGGTTTCGCATAATGCTAATGGGAATATTTCTTAATAATAATAGAAAATAAACATGGTAAAGTATTATCTTAAGTTTTGCTTTTGCATTACTAAAAAGTTCTTTGCATATTTAAATGAAAAATCTCTTAAAACCAAATTCGAGGTAAAGAATACTTCGGTCAAGGTTCTGTTATACTAGATCCTTTTTTAGAAATCCCCCGGACTGTATTCGTTTTTATTTTGGATAGCACCAATCATACGAAATTGATCGAATATAAAAAATAAGGATGTATCCATGAGTCTTTAGTAATCCCCCCCCCCCCCCCCATATTATTTCTTATCAAAAATACAAGATTTATCTTATCGCTATTTGATAAAAAAAAAATTATTCAATATAAACATCGATTAAAGAAAACGTATTCCTAAAAAAAAAATAAAATGAACTCGCGAAAACTTTCATTAAACCAATTTCCAGAATCTCTAGGAGAACGAATAATTTTAAATGTAGGCGGTGTTAAGGTACGATAAATTAATTTATAAAAAAAAGTTAATATTCCCGTCTAAACCAAAAAAAAAAAAATTTCCCGTATTTTGAAGTATGAAACATATAGATCAACTTTAACGGCATATCCAACAACTTTACTTGGTATAATGTTTCAAGAACGCAATAAAGCATTATTGCACCCTACAAATGGAAATGAATATTTTATTGATAGGGATGGTGAATTATTTCGTTATATTTTGCAATTTTACCGTAAAAATAAAATTATGTGGCCAGAACCTGGTAAGTCAAATTTTTTTTTTTTCCTCTTTTTTTATATTTACAAGGAAATTAATGTTATTTTTATAATTAGGCTCCGAATATTTTTCTAGAGAAGAATTAGAAGAAGAATTTGATTATTTTCAAATTCCCCAAACACCACATTCTCAAAATGATAATGTATTAGCCTCGATATCACCCACCAAAACTTCGCCGATTGCAAAATTGGTTTCAAACAAATTAGATAATTTTATATTAATATTAAAACAATCAATAGTAGAAATCTGTACAACTTTATCTGAAATAAATGTAGAAAAATTTAATACTATATTTACGATAACATTTTCTCAAGAAACTTCAATATCAAATGGTATAACTTCTCTTAATTTAAAACCAAAACCCATGAACAATCACGACAATTTA
Source organism: Funneliformis mosseae (assembly GCA_910592005.1). Classification (NCBI taxonomy): domain Eukaryota; kingdom Fungi; phylum Glomeromycota; class Glomeromycetes; order Glomerales; family Glomeraceae; genus Funneliformis; species Funneliformis mosseae. Next base: position 9,566 of record CAJVPP010002104.1, read on the forward strand.
AGTAAAACGTTATTAAAATGGTTATCACCCTTCGGTAAAATAGGATATTTTCTTTTAGATAAATTTGGGGAAGAAATTGGTGAATACTTACATCAAATTATACCCGAAGTTTCCTGGGAATTAAATCATAAAATTTATGGTCCCAGGGAAAGATTTTATGATATTATTCTAAATATTAATTATCAATTTGATAGGGATATTATACTGAAAAATAGTGAGTTATATGGAATTTTCACTAATAAGAATATTGATGAGATGAATTTATAAAAGAATTTGATTTTAAAAGAACAATTTCAATTTAGTATAATTAGTTAATGGAAATTTGCTTGGTTATATTAAATAATGATTTGTATATAAAGAAGAATTTTGTCATATCCTTAAAGATAAATAAATTAATGCTATGATTGTAAAAGTTATGAATTGAATAAAATAATAATAACATAGTATTCCCTATTTATGAAATTGTATAGATGCTAATAAATAAATAAATAATGTAATAAAAATATATTCTATAATAAAACAAATGAGCTATTAAAAATACACCGTAATTAATAATTATACAATAATGCAAATGCAATGAAAACTTGATGTAATTGAAAATAATATTGTAGAAAGTTAAAAATAAAAATAAAACTATTTAAGCTGCTAACAATCCCTTCACTCTTTATTTATGCAACATTTCGACGAACTGATCTCCACATTCTTCGAGGAAATAATGATATCTTCTTAGATAATTTTACGCAAGCAACAATAAACCAGAACATAAACATAATACCTAACAATAAATGAATAAAATTAGTATTAAAGGCTTGGTTAAAAAATATACGGATAGATATAGATTTATTTATTTATTTAATCGAATTTACCCGCTAACACATAACTCATCATCAAATAAAATACATCAATCCAAGGGGACTTTCCTTTTTCAGCTATTAAAAGATGAATTTCATCTTCAAGAATTTTCAACTATAAATCATTAATATAATAATATTATTATATATTATTATTAACGTGAAAATAGTTTAATAATAAATGACTTACCTCATGGAAATAATCATTGTTGATGTCTGATGTCATCTCTTCGATTTCATATTGCATGCTTCTCATTTCTTCCGAAAAACTTTTAATAAATGATTTATAAATTATCAATAAAATTTTGCCATATTTTTTTTTTTTCTCTCATCAGAAAACAAAAGTAATTACTTAGAATGTTGTTTTTCTAGCTTATTCATCTTGCTTTCAATTTTGACTAGTTTATCACTCAATAATTCAATTCCTTCATCAATGTTCAACTTGCATTCAGCCATTATCGATTGTGAAGGTGATGGATTGTGTCGATTAATTTTATCAAAGGTAAATTCTCGAATATTCGATGTTGGTGAAAGGACAAATGGAACGTCAAGGTGTTCAAATGTACGAGAATTTTTTGATATATAATCGTCTCTCTCGGTAAGTAACATCTATAAAATAATTTTCATAAAAATTCTTTTAACAGTCGATACATACGTTAACAACAAATGTCATTAAACTAAACCTTATTTTCTTCTATAAATTTAGTTGTCTCTTCAATACGTTCATCATATTCTTTAATTATTTTATCCGCATCTTGCTGGTTTAGACTAAAATTTTGTATGTTAATGAATATTTTATATGTTGAAGTCATTTAAAAATATAGGTTCCAAATACCTTTTGCCATCTTCAGGATCATCATATACAAGTGATATCTGAAGGTCCAGCAAGTCAACTAAAGTAGTAAAAATTAGCTAGCATATAAATCCATTTTGATATATTATCCTAATATACTTACCACCATAACCAATTAATTTACGAAATTTGAAAAGTTCATTTAATCCGACGTCCAATTCAACTGAAAGTAAAATTGGTTTTGAGTATAAAGTCAACAATGAATTTGTTATAGTATATTTAACTTACCGAAGTGTCCATTCTTGGTACTACAACCGACAATGCCTTGCTCGGCCACTAAATCTACGAGCTCCTGTGGTAATATATCAAGATTAACAAGGACCGTCTCACCACCAACAATTGTTTTACCAACAATTTCTTCTTCATATTCTTCTACAGTATAAAATACGTTAATAAAATATTTCAAAATCGGCTGCAAAGATCTTTATTCATTTACCATCTGATCCTGTGCTATCTTCGGCTGTTTTGTTCTCACTTGATGAACGAGATAAACGATTGTCAACATGTTGTTCATCTCCAAGAAATTTACCGTAATGGTCCTCGACGTTTAAATATCCCGCAGTATTTCGTCTTGAAACATCAACCGCATCATTGACGACCACATCCTAATTCCAAATAATTAGTAAATATATAAATAGAAATTAAATAAAAATTAAGAACATTACGATAAATTACCGATTCAAAATCTACCGAATGTATGGTTGATGAATGGTTGCTGTTGTCTGTATCTTCCGAATCGCGACTTTGTGCAATATCTGACCAATCATCAACGGAAAGTTGATCGTTATTCTTATCTCCGGATAGTTTCGACATAATTTTTTCATGCTTAACCCCATTTTTGTAATATATTTCCTCATCCTTATATGTTTTATCTTCATGTCGCAGTGGATCTTTGCCTTTCTCAGATGAAAATCGGACTTCTTCCATTGAATTACGGGAAGTTTGATCACCTGAAGATGAATCAGATGAACTTTTAGCGTTCGTTTGCGATGTTATGGAACAGTCTGGTGCTTCCTGTATAATGCTAATATCGGATGAACTTGATTCATTTTTATGTTTCTTATCTTTTCGTTTGAACAAATGTATTGACCATCTTTTTGATTTACCATGAGAATCTTCCTTTCCTTGGGATGCAGCTGCTATATTATTCAAACTCAAAGCTCTAGAATGGGTTGTCTTTTTCGGTTGTCCGCTATTACTTCTGATTCCCCCCTGTGGGCTCATAGCTTGCATTTCATGTGTTGGAGGAATAAATATTTGCGATAAACGGCGATATTTCAATCGTTTTTTATGCTCATCAGATTCAGATGCCACATTATCATTAATATATATACCAACTTCACTATTAGTTTCATAGCCATTATCACTACTCATTTGTTTATTAAGAAGAACTTGATCAAATTTATTTATTTGCTCATAGTCCTTAATTATTTCCATATGTGATACATCCCAAATACTCGTTTCTTTGTGATGTAGTAACGCTTTACGCGGTTTAATTATATTCGAAATTAATCTGCTACTACTTCCTCCACTAGATTTTTCACTTGATCCCAAACTATGATTCGCCCCATCACTTGCAATATCAATTCTTCTATTTTTAATAATTTGTAAAGGATTATATACTCCGTTATTATTAATTATTTTGAATAATACATGATATTTATTTTCAAGAAATTGTTTACACATTCTGGAATTTGATAAAGTTGTTTCCGAAGGATGAAATCTAATATTTAAATTTCCTTTTTTTAAAAAAAAAGGGGGGGATGAATTAATAAATTATTTCAAAAATATGTATCTTAACGAAATTTTTTTTACCATCTTTTTTTGTATTATCTTTCTCAATGTCCATTTCAGTATGATGTATTCGATTTTTTTGATCCGCATTTCTTTGAGTAATCAATGCTAACTCGACAGCATCCTCATCTTTTACATCAGCGATTAAATCAGCAATAGATCCTAATAAATATAATAAAATAAAATTATTATTCATTCAAGGAATTTGCAATATATAATTAATAATCTTACTTACCTTTTCTACTTTCATCATTAATTAAATTCCCGAAACCTTTACCAGCGTTACCAATTCTCTCACGATCTATATTCCATTCACGATCCTCAAATGAATTATTTTCCACTATCATATTATTAATACTAAATCCATTATCAAAAGCCATACTGTGTCTTGTTGGTGATAAAAATTTTCTAGTAAGACTATTATCATCAATTTTAGCAGATCCAAGTTCATGCATTGAATATCTATCTTTTGGCCTTGAAGATGTAGAAAGTGCTCGTCTCCTTATATTTGATGGTATTAATAATGATGATGTTGATGATTCTGAATCTGATAACGCAAAACTTTCTCTACGAGGAGTAAAAGAAGAAATGTTTGATCCTGTATCTGATAAAATATTGTCTTTATATAGAATTCCTGAATTATTATTACCGACGAATGATTCATCTTGATTGTTTGTGGTTATATTTGCAGGTGACAAATATGGAATCTCATCAATATCATTTTTTAAATCGTCTATCGTCCATTGATTTTGTTTTCGTAATATTTTGGAAATATCATTGTTGCTATTCATTAGTGTGATACTGAAAAACAAAAAATTTTTGGATAATATTCATTTAAAGTAATATGAACAAAAATAGCTGGAGTTTTGACTCCACTTTTTAGGTAACGTCAGTAAACACGAACCTTGACATGTAAATTCTCGGAGGGTTTATTTTATATATAACTTTTTAATGATAAAATACAAGTTAAAAAGTTTTTCTCCGAGTAGATTATTAATATAAGTATAAATCTGAAAGCTGTTATAAAAACTTCCGTATGTGAATATATTTTCAAGCAATAAAAGATGAAATTTTCGTTTTTTTTTTATTTAATATAAATAGTAAATCATTTGTTTGATTGACTCGGATTGGAACACAAATTTTCAAATGCAGTGAGATAAATCAACAATGGTTTATCGATGATCGGACTAATGGCAGGGAATGAAAATTAAAATGGCACTATAAGTTCAATCAGTATGTAAATTGAAAACAATCTCGGGTAGTATGGTAAAAATCGCATGTTAGTATGAACTATCAAATTTTATCTATTATATATATTAGCGTTAGGAACAGTTATCGATTTAATTAGTCAATACTATTTACAAAAATTATTAAGAACATTGGTTAGACCGATTTTTAACCTTAAAAACATGTTATATTTATTTATTTATTAAATAAGTCAAGCCATTTTTTAAAGTTTTTAATAATAAAAATAACATTTAATGTTAGCCAATCATAATCTTCGCCGATCAACCGACTTCTACCTAATTTTATTTTTCATAATCGATATTACTATTTTTTAATATATATAACAAAAAAATTTTTTTTTTATTACTTATCTAATAAAAGAAGAATTTTACAAGATTATAAAATTATATAATTAAGAAATATGCTGATTATTTTGAAAATTTATGTAAAATTACTGAATTGTTTTCTATAACAGATTTGTTTATTTATTTAAACTTTTAAATTAACAAACAAATACTTATTTTTTTAAATAATTATAATATAAATATAAAATCTTTACCTTTATAGATAAAGATACTTTTTTTTAATATTTAAAAAATCAATTAATTTTAACCAATATAAATAAAATACTACTGAGATTCATAGAAAGAAGTATTATTTCTTATAAAATAATATTTTAATAATTTAATTAAATATTTGAATGGATATAAAGAAACCATTTACAATGTAAATTGCATATAAATTAGCATTTATAAAATATATTAAATTTAACTATTAAATTAATTATGAAAAGAAAAAGTAAAAAAAAAATATGATAAGTATTATCCCTTCAACTGTTTCGCCTACAAATTTATAAGCAATTTTATTTATTAATTACAATTTTTTTTAATTATTTTTAAATATTTTAAAATATATTTTAAAAAATTAATACTTTTATAATAAATTTTATAATGTATTCTAAGTAAAAATTAAAAAAAAAAAATGTAATTAACTAGTAATTTTAAAGATAAATAAATAATAAATTATTATAAAAAAATTAAAATTTTAAACTCATATATTTTGCTATCTATCAATCTCAGAAATATAAAAATATTACTATTTAATAAATATTAATGTAGTAAATCTAATAAACTAAATTTTATATCTTTGTAATTATTAAAATAATAAATTATTTTAAAAATTAAAAATTAAAAAATTAATATATATTAATAATTATAAATTTTAAAAGTTTAAAAATACTAATATTAGATACATTATAATATAATAAATCTAAAAATTTTATTTTATTTTTTTATAATCATTAATATTAAAATATTCTAAGTTTTCTAAAATATTTTAGAAACAATTCTATACTTATAGTTTAAAGGATAAAATTTTAAGTAATATTATAATTTTAGTATTTTAATCAAAAAAAAATTGATTTTTATAATTAAATATAATTGTTTAACAAATTTAAATTTAGTTAAATTTTAACATTTATCAAAGTTAATTTGTATTTGTAAAGTAAATATATTTTTCTAAATGTTAATAATATACAAATTCACTTTTATTTTATTTTATTTTAATACTTTAATCTAAACATATTATTTATAATTTAAATAAATTATTTTATAAATTTGAATTTAGTTAAATCTTAATTTTTATTAAGATTAATTTAATATTTATCAAGTAAATTGCATTTTTAAAATACTAATATATATAAATTTTATATAATAACTTTATTAAAAACTTAAATTAAATAAAATGTAATTTATATTATTAGTTAAATTTTGATCAAATTTTATAATATTTATTTAACTAAATTAAAACTATTTTAGATTAATTTATTTAATTAAAAAAATTTATAATATTTAAAATACTTGTATAAAAAAAATTATTAAATTATATATCATTACACAAATTTCTAAAAATGAAAAATATTTTTTAAAAATATGGGAGTGTTTCTAGAAAAATCAGGTTCTGAGAAATTTTTGACTAAAATTAAGAGCTTAATACATTTTGATCTAATAACATCAAAAACTAAAA